>JBBPJP010000607.1:0-18396 GCA_038088775.1 Boletus barrowsii | reverse complement strand
AAGTATTTAAGGACCTCATTTGTATCTTATTCAGGAGTGGTCTCAATTACGAGGATTTGACCTTGTTATTGTTTTTTCGACTCTTCTACCTGTGTCGCTACGCTAGTTCCGACTAGCTATCGGCACACTGCCCAAGCTGAAGAACCACATACTCGGGCGTCTCCTTGGAAATGGCGACGAAGAGTTCACGCAAGCACAACGTAACAAGCTCACCTTCATCAACGATCGCATCTACCGATACCAAGTCTTACGTGTCAACTATACTACATATGACCTTCGGCGGGAACAAGACTCTCTCAACCCACGTACACACGCTGACATCATGGTCCTCTCAAACGAGGATGACAATAACGCCCACCCCTACTGGTATGCTCGGATCATTGGAGTCTTTCATGTCGAAGTGCGGTATCGTGGCTCAGAGATGCAGGATCAAGCACCCAAGCGCATCGACATCCTATGGGTACGATGGTTCGCACGTAATATGAACTTGAAGTTCGGCTGGGCTGTGCGACGCCTCCCATGTATTGGCTTCTATCCACATGACGACCCTGCCAATGCATTCGGGTTCATCAGCCCCGACGATGTTGTCCGTGGCGTACACTTAATTCCGGCCTTTCGCTATGGCCGTACTACTGCCTTGTTACCGCCGTCAATTGCCCGCAACGAGTCCGAGAAAAACGAGGACTGGGACTGGTATTTCATAAATATGTGAGCCCTATGTTACATTGTCTGAAAACGTTTCTAACTACGGTTATTCTAGTTTTGTGGACAGGGACATGTTTATGAGGCACCGAGGTGGGGGAGTTGGACACAAGTCAACTCGCGAGGCAACATACTGCCTTCTCGACGACCGCGAGACCCTCGACAAGCAACCTCCTACCTTCGAACGTGATCGCAACCCATCCGAAGATGCGACTGAAGAAAGCGGCGAAGATGTCCCCACGGATGACTCCAGCAGTGCCGAGGAAGAAAGCGACGAGGAGAGCGATGAAGATGGATCAGAAATGCAAGGCATTGAGGTCGAAGATGGTGAACAGCTGGTTGACGACGAATTCGATGATGAAATGGACGAGTTTGGTTATAGTGGATTGGATCAAGTGGTTGGCGGCGAAGAGGGCTCTGGCGATGAAGATGCAGGGGGTCCGGATGACGAGGATACCTTTTGAATGTCCCTTAGGTTATCTTGTATGCACGCATTTTTGTCTCATAGTACACTTGTCATTTTTGCAATCGAAGCTATCGAACTAGTTCATGCTAGCCCTTGCTAGATCTGGTATGGATGCGACACACTCCGCATCGATTGTGGTCGAGTATTAATAGGCTCTACTAGATCTTGCAAGCCCTAGGTAGGTTTGCCAGAACTGCCGGGTTCATCCGAGGTTGTACTAGATTTGTGCACATTTGCTGATGCTGCGGCCGCTACCAGCTCATCTTCGATCAGTGGTGGCTGTCACGCGTCACGACTCGGATCAACCTCGTACGCATGTCATTCCAAACGGCGGAACACGACAACCAGGGTGCGTTGATCATCATTCCATGGCTACGCCAACGAGAACGGCCCATGCCAAAGCCCACACCCAAGCGATAGCCAGCAGTCTACCGTGCTTCGGTGCCCGTAGCTGGCAATGACCAGGCCAGCGAATCTGAACTGTCAGCTGCAGTCATGTTAATGGAATAACTTTCTCCCGTGGATCGGACCGTGACATGTGACACCCAACGGATGTAGAGGCGATGAGAAGGCCCCCGTAGGAAGTTGCTCACAGTTTCGTCTCACAGTCGTTATCATGGTACTGACAACATCCTCCCTCTTCTTTCACACTCTTGCAGAGGTCGGCATCGACCATGTGTTCGTCAACTGGGGTACCGATCACCCAGCCATGCTTGAAGAGCTCGAGCGTCAACGAGCAACATATGGCGCCCACACGCTCACGATCGTGACGTCTCCGAACGAGATGGTGGCGCTGAGCGCTGCGCATGGGTACGCCCAGGTGACTGGCAAGCCAGCTGCCGTCATCGTCCATGTCGAATGCGGAACGCAGGTAAGGCTCTACTCTGTTGTCTTTATCTGATTTCGATTTCGATTTCGAGGATCGGGACTTGTAGGCGCTGGCAGGGGCTGTTCATAACGCAGATAAGGGTCGGGTACCTGTCTTGATTTATGCCGGCGCGTCTCCATTTTCGACCGAGGGTGAGCACCGCGGATCGCGCAACGAATGGATTCATTGGATGCAAGGTTGTACTCGGCAAATGTTTGTTCGACGTGCGTCGGTGTGACTGATACGGGGGTTCGTTAGACGTGCATGATCAACCTGCCATCGTGCGCCAGTACATGCGTTATACGGCTCAAATTGGCTCTCCAGAGAGTTTACCCCACCAGGTTCGACGGGCTCTCCAGATGTACGTGCCATGCTTTGATGCGCACTTGGGCTTTGCTCACGCGATAAACCTAGTGCCACGAGCGAGCCAAAGGGCCCTGTCTACCTCTGGGCACGGAGAGAAACGATGGAACAGGAAATCGACGCATCATTACTGGAGAGGCCTATCACGCTTGCCAAATGGCCGACTGTGCAGACCCCTGCGCTCCCGCCCTCAGGCAAGTACCGAGCTCTCATCTCAATCTCGTACCGACCCTGCCCTGTCTCTTAGCGGTGCGCGAGATCGCAGACGCCCTCGTGGGTGCCACGTCCCCCCTTTTGATCACGTCTCATCTGGGACGGAACCATGGGGCGGTCCCTGTGCTCGTCGGGCTCTCGCAAAAGCTTGCGCTTCCTGTTTTCGTGACCTGCGCGTCAGCGACCAACCTGCCCACCTCCCATCCCTTCTTCGTTGGGTTCTCTTACTTGAGCGCAGGATCTCAAACGCCGCTTCTCAAATCAGCTGACGTAGTCCTCGTCGTGGACGCTGAGATGGCTTGGATTCCGATGAACAAAGACAAGGAAGGTGCATACGAGCGACCGAGCGAGACAGCGCGGGTATATGTTATCGATAGCGGTGACCCGCTTCGACGGAATATTGGCATGCACCACTATGATGCAGACTTGATGTGTCACGCCGACGCAGCAGTCGCGCTGACACAGATCCAGGAAGCTATCGGCACCCGAGTCGCCAACGATTTGTCTAGACGAACAGAGCGGATCCAAGATATGCATCACGCGTGGAAGGCACAGCTTGATACCACAGAGTCCTTCCAGGTCGCACCATCACCGTATACGACACCGCAGATCGTCAGCACGCTTCGCAAGGCGATCGATGCAAGGGGGATCCCTCGCCAAAGCACTCTCATTTTGAACGAGAGTATATCCAGCTATCCCCTGGTGTGGTCTCACATGCAGCCTGAGATGGCTGGCGAGATCCTCGCTTCTGGCGGATCGTCCCTTGGTTGGGCGCTTGGTGCAGGGATGGGTTGTGTCCTCGGTGGACGTGTCGCCAAGAAAGGCAAGGATAACGCAGGATATGAGCTCGTCGCGGCCATTGTGGGCGATGGGACCTATTTATTCGGTGTCCCAGAGTGCGTTCTGGATGGCGAGGCGGTACCAAACAGTACGCACCCACGACGTATCATTGTCGTGCAGGCACTGACGACGATCGATGTGTCGTGTCATTTAGCCCTTCCTGACCATAGTGCTCAACAACGGCGGCTGGAAAACGCCCAAATTGTCCATGCTCGGGATTCATCCGACGGGCCATGGTGCGGGTGCGGTCGGAGACCAGCTCACGATCGGGTTCGGTCCCGAATGTCCAGATTATTCGCAGATTGCAGTGGCTGCGACGAATGGATGGGCGTGGGGCCGAAAGATCACCGTCAGTGACGCGAATGGGACGGACAAGAGTGCGGAGGCGTTGTTGCGGGAGACAATTGAGGAGGCGGTGCGCGTCGTCGTCGTCGAAGGACGCTGTGCGGTGGTGGATTGTGTCATGGAGAGCATTTAGTTGTGTGTGCGCAATAGCGAGAGCCTGTGAGCTTACGCAAGGTGATATATACCTTGGTCCTTGGAGTTGTTGCATATCATTTTCGATTTGTGGATCCCGCCCCGCAGGGTTTGGCCACACAAAGGTGCCACTTCCGGGAGAGCTGGTAGTATCCAGGAGACGCATTGTCAAGCTTTGCGTCGGTCGTTCGCCGCTCAAGGACGTCGTAGCCTCTTGCCTTGAATCGATTACGCCCCGCCTAGTGCAGTGTACAAGATTCTGTGGGTGTTTTGGTCTGTTTTGTGCCTTCTCAGATTGACCTACTACGGTACTCACGCGGTCTCAGAGTGCTCTTATACCTCAATCCGGCGTTGTTTCTGTCTATTTCCAGCCAATGTCTCGATCATCCTATTGGGAAAATTTTGATGTTTCAGATCTCAGCGCTCGACAGTGAACCTGTAAACCACATAGCTTCGATTCTAGACAGCGGGACGCTCGTGTGGTTGTAACTTGTCGAAGAGTGATGGTGTTGTTCAAGTACCCCAAGCGCACGCTGAGGGTCAAATTCGTGACGAAGATTTCCTGTCTGGTTGCAAGTGCAGGCAACTTGGAGTCTGCGGGGTTTTCTTTCGCTATCAAGACATGACTAAGATGGACCTCTATTTCCTCAGGGTCCGCAGTCACAACCTCTGTAAGTTCAAAATCCTGGCCCTCGTCACGGTCCTCTTGTTCAACTGGACGTGCTTTCAGTCTTTTTTCTCGACGAACTTCCGCAGATTTCAAAGATTTGCATGTGGTCGAAGTACCGGCGAATGACCTGCTTCTCCTCCTGATCCTCCAGTGTCCGTGCGTTTCTCAGTTAAAGCTGGAGGTGGGGTCCTCTGCAACTTGACCTTGTTCCCCCTTTCAGCACGTTACACTCGTTGTCGCACTCCTACGTCCTCCGACCCAGGTTCGTGCATCTCTCGCGTTCGCGGGTTCTGTGTCCCACTCACCACTACTATAGCCTTGGATTCACTTATGCGGCATACAACTCTCGGCGAAGAGCGACGCTGTGGCCCTCTCATTTCCCCGAATCGCAGTTCCCGTCCCGTCAGGAGTCTCCCCGCTGAGCTCCTCTCGCGTATATTTCAGTTGGGCGCTGATGCAAACTATCACGGGACCGTACAAGATCCAAAGACCATGGTCAGCCGGGCTTGCGATGAACCGCGCCAGATTGCACTGGGATACGTCGGTGTAGATGAAGGAACGGAAGACGTGGGCCTTGCTGATGACGTAGAGCACATCACCCGACCCTTCAGTGATGCTCACCTCCCACAACCCTTCCCAATCCTCGTTTCCCATGTCTGTCAGCACTGGCGCAACTTGGCAATCTCCACTCCGTCTCTGTGGACGACCATCTCCATTTCTCCAATTTCGAGACGTCCGTATCAGCATCTTGCAACATTCTTGACGCGCAGCAAATCTCTTCCACTTGACATACGTATCCGCCTCGGGTTTCAGGAGCATGGTGTTCGCCGCAAGATAGAGCCGACCTTACCTATGGCAGACACTAAACTACTATTCTCTCTGCTCATTATGCATGTGCATCGCTGGCGCGCTATTGATGTAGGGGCCGTGTCAAACCAACAGATGCACGCCTTTCTCGAGGCAGTTTGTGATTCGACCGTCACTGCTGCTCCCCAACTCGTATCACTGGCCTTATCCGCCAGTGACGAAAAAGCTTTTCGGTCTCTCATCGCAGCAAGCAGCTTCACCCCTTTCGGAGGCTCTATCCCGTCTATCGAGAACGTCACCCTTGGGAGGGTACGCGTCGACTGGAATCAGGGTTGGATATGTGACGCATCTCGTCTCACAACACTTGAGCTCTGGGGACACTCAGACGAGATGAGCCCGTCTTGGGATGAACTGGCAACCATATTGCGTGGTGCTCCGGCGCTGGAATGCCTGGCTTTGGATGGGTCAGGACCACCCGGCGCTCCTAACTTGATGTTGACCGCGGGCTCAATTCCCATTCAACTGGTCAAACTGAAACGCCTCTCGCTGTCTTTGCAATCACAGGTCTGCGTCTGCGGATTACTCCGTATGCTCTATATGCCCGCTCTCAGAAGTCTGTATATGGCCTTTCTCTGGAAAAGCTATACCGAGTTCTTTGCGTGTGCCACTGCGCCGCCTCCCATTTCTGCCTTCTCCTCACTCGAAGAACCACCGCGCAGCTTACTTCACGGCCTCGAGACGATCGAGGTTATGTGTCCCTTCTACGGGACAGAGGATGTAGAGACCCTCTACGACGAACTCGAAAACGTCACATCGCTCATAGTATCTATGCATGACTTTTGGTGGGAAGATTCAGGCTGCGCGTTCGTCCTGCCTCTTCTCCCTCGCACAGTCGACGAGGATGACGGCGCTGTCTGCCTGAGGCTACCACGACTCAAGACGCTGTCTGTCCTTTACGCTGCCACTGATAACCATATGCTGACCCTCCGCGAGGTCGTGCAACAGAGGTGCGACGCAGGGTTCCCAATCCGATCGGTGCATGTGAAGGGTACGTGTGAGTTGGAAGAAGAGGATGCGGCATGGTTCGTGGCGAACTTGGAGACGTTTACGTTTTCTAGACCGGACACGGAAGAGTGAATAGGTTGAGCGGTCGAACATCGGGGACGTTTGGATGGGAATAACCCTTTTCTTGGCTTTGGATTCGTCGTGTCGGCTTGGTGTGCGACTTGAATGGTGCAAACCATCGATCCTCGTAATCAATATTTGAATTCAATAGGTATCGATGGCAGTGGAAACTGTTAGCGTGCGAGACAAATGCAGAAAAAAAATGGATGCGCAGGGGATTGAACCCTGGACCTTATACACGTTTTGCCCAATTACTGAGCAGGCTGCAAAGCATACGCGCTACCACTGCGCTACGCACCCATGCTAGCCAATTATGCACTTGATGACATAGTGCTTTGTATCCACATATGGAACCTACACACTCGGACTTCGTGATTCGTGAAACCAGTCCACGAACGACGACTCGGCGATACCTCCGGGTCACCATCAACGCGGAGGCGTCTGACAGTATCATGCACCCTGCCGATATTCTGTATGGTGCTGTTTCGTTGAAAGAGTTGCTCGGACGCATCCTTTTCACGCGTATCTGTCCACGTCTCTGATTAGGAAGAGCAGCAGCGCGCACCGACACAACGGCAACACAGATCGGCGACGAAGAGATAAGGAGATGTGAATGTTCGACATCCCCATCAGGTGGATAACAGAGGTATCGTTCCGATTGTCGCAGCGAGAATGTTATCCATGAGCCTGAGGTTGGTGTGCCAGAATGAGAGTCAAGCCAAAGAAAGTCTATGGACGGTAGATCATCATGTACCGTACTTTTACGCATCGAATACTATGCGTGATGTGGATGGTACTGGACAAGTGCCGTGACTAGTTTACTAAATGGGTTGCCGCGTCGCCTTCATGCGGTTTCTGATACCTGTCCGCATCTCTGATTAAGAATAGCAGCGCACCGCCGATCAACATAACGACCTAGTAGACACGCCCCGTGGATCAGCGAATTAGCGACAAGCAGATATGAATATTCGGCATTCCCACCATGTGGACATAAAACGATAACAGAGGCATCGTTCCAATCGTTGCAGTGAGAATGCTACCCATGACGATCGGGGAGAGAACAGCGCCAGAATTAGAGGCCATCTCGAAAGCCGCCAATGCCTCCCCTATGAATGCCAGTGGGCCTCAGGTAAGTCACAATCTCGCATGAGCGGTATCCAAGTCTGGCCTTGCTTTAGAGGGTGAACCGATCCAGCGGCCAGGCTACGAATCGTAGGGGTATGTATGAAGCCAAATCCAATACAAATACAAGCTGCATTGCACCGGTGAGGGGACAAAGGAAAAGGTCGTTACCAAACTCTTACAGAAGATCAATGCCTGGCTTGTCGTGGATGCGGCTGCACTCAAATAGAAGACCGCCAAAAAGACACATGACACAAAAGCAAAATGTACATCCAAACGATCCGAGGTCTCCGATTCCAGTTCTTCACCATTGATTGTGTCTTCTTCCGCGAGAAGGGAACGTGTGATTTTTCTGGGGTAGTACGGACGCAAAAGCCGGACGAGAGGCGGGAAGATCACCGTTAAGACAACCGTGCCACTGAGAGCAACAGTGGTGAGGAAAATACCGGTCTAAGGCGAACAAGATCAGCTTGCATTCAGACAGCATGACACTACTTACGTCCGCAGGGGTGAAGTGGTATTTTGAAGTAATAAGCACCAACCAGGCGGTGGGAGTGTAGGCACCTACGGTCGAGAACACGAAAATGTGTGCTGCACACCAAGCGAGTCGCCAATTGCGAGTCCCATCCAATCTCCGAGTAGGTATGAGCATCTTCAACGGATCGAAAATGTGCAAGGACATGAAGCGGGTGGTTACGGGGTGCCCATTATCAGAGGGTTTCGGAAGCGTGCGGGACAAGGCCCTCCTACTTTCCTCTGGGAAAGATTCCGGTAGGACAAAAACAACATACGTCAGTGTGGAGATGTATATTATGGCTGTCATGTAGAACACGATCAGAGGGTCCCCTGTTTTCGTTGTAACAAATCCTCCCAGAGCGTATGATATACAATTGCCTGCAAGATATGATGTGAGAAAATGCGTGAGGTCTGTAAGTCAGATCCAGACCCAGTAATGCCCACCCTGATATCTTACTCAACGCGGCAGTTCTTGGGGTGAAATTAGGTCCGTCAAGAGGTCTGAGCTTGAGACACACCTATCCTCCGGGACACATACGTCGACGACATACATGTTGACAAGATAAACATAGGTGGAAGTGCCAGAGGATAACAAGAATATCATCCCGAGAATGAAGACCCAGTCAGAAAGCCGGCCCGCCACATACTATGACCCAGATATCATGCAGCATCCAATGGTTCCTGCGGCAAGTACGAGCAAGAAAGCCGGTTTCCTTCCGAAACGTGATGATATGCGACTTAATACGCCACACCCAGCAATCACTGGAACATTAAGTTGTGAGCGATCGTAGCAATGGGCAAGAATACAACCATACATATGATGCCTTCCATCACGGAGACTATGGCAATCGCCGTCGAAAAATAGCGCGCGATCTCTGGCGCATTGCACTGTTCGGCTGAGTCTGGGCCACCTGCTTGGAGAGTGACTGGATCACCGTGCGACAGGTTCCAAAGCTTGCAGGTAAATCGTCGTATTAGTTCGACGAGGGTAGTCGCTGGCGCCTGGGACGCCAGCTTTGTTGCAAGCGCGACCGGAGCAAGAAGTGTCTCAGGTGAAAATCCGAATCGTTTCCCCGACGGACTCCTACCCGAGCGATCAGTTGGTCGAAGGTCTCTGAGTAGGCCAGTTGTTTCTGACGGCATTTGGTCCAAAGACGACATGGTCATGGTGCAGAAAGAAGTCTACTGCCTATGGGGGTGTCTGCATTATCATTATCAATCACATCACCGTACTACAAACCATATCGGCGACGGTGACTCACGGTGTGGTCTAAGGTACGATATAAATAGAGCACTGCGCAGCGCTGCGCAATGTAGAAATGTGCATCGACGCCTTGATGCATGCCAACACGTAGACCGATGTCAGCGTTCTGTTGCCTACGGACCACAGTCGAACATCGTGCTAGACGGTGAGATCGGAATGCCCTTCAGCAAGGACAGGCGAGAAATAAGTGGATCACCCACCTGCAGGCGCGCTTCGCTGTTCCGAATCCCGACTCCAACCATCAATTCCCGGTTCTCGGAGACGCCAGTACAGTAATACCCCGTGGCCCGGTACCTGAGGATATCACGAGGGACAAGTACTCGGTGTCGATAACCGGGCTATCGATGTTTGAAGGACAGCAAGGGCTTGATGACTTGGTGCTCTTAGTTGATCAGTCCAAAACGACACTGGTCCTCCTCATGCTAGTTTAGCGATGAGTTCTGTCTCAACCAAGGAGAACGCACAATCGAATTAACCAAGACATCTACGGTAGAACCGCTCCTAGTGCACGACCTCACCATGCATGTCATCAATGCATAGGTTCGGGCACCGCCCAAGTCGGGCGGCAGGCAAAATGCAAGAAACGTGCCTGTTGCATAATCAACAACATTTTGGGGTGAATATGCATTACCTGGGTTCTTAGGTGGGATCCAAGCCGGACCAGAGCCTTGCTATGATGTCGTCAAGCCGCATCACCTGACCTCAGACTTGCTGCTTCTTTTTCCTATGCATCCGGAACGGAAACAGAAGCCTCGACCCAGCCAAGCGCCTTATATTCCCTGCATGGTGTCTTAGGCATAGCTCCGAATTGAGCTGCGACGGGTGAAAGATGGCGGGAAGGAACGTAGTCACATCTGTCACACCGTGACCCCATGTCACACAACTTCGCAATTATCCCTAATAATGCATTCGGACAAAACCTACCACCCGACGTTATACGTTGAGCGGTTCTAGTACTGTAGTCTCTTCACAGAAACGTTATGGGATCCAGATATTAAACAATACTAAAATGAACACAACCTTATCCAGTCTCGGATACAAGATCGTCTAGTGGGCATCCATCGACTGCAGACTCAGCGTTGTTGAGACATTTGAGCCAGATAATCAGAAAGCTAGGTAGTTCATGTCAAGCAAAATTCAAATGCCAGAAGGGTAGTGGACATACCTTCAGAGCGTTCGTTCGGATGGTCTCACCCATGTTTTGAACATCGGGGTTAGCCATCAATCGAGCGACAGCATCTTTCGCAGCGATCTCTAGATTCGCAAGGCTACCGTCGCCCAAAAGCCCTCCCTCGGGTCCACCACGCTCGAGTTCTTCCTCTTCTTCACGGCCAAAGTATTGATTCGATGAGATCGATGTTGCCCCTTGGAAGTTGGACAGCCGTTGTTTCGACTCGGCAACAAAAGTAGGGTCGTAATCGTTTCTCCCAAAAAACATGTCCGAAGAGATAGCCTTCTGAGTTCCAAATTTTTCCCGTGCGGTGGTGGGTGCATCATCGACTTGTGGGCTAAACGTGACACTCATGCTCAGCCAAGGGAACAAAGATATGACGGTTAGATACGCACGTAGATCGCACGCTAGGCGCCGTCTGTGACGTAGCGGGAACACCACCAAAGCCTAATTTGCGGAAACCCATCCCCAACCTCTCGAGATCCTGGCTATTTCCTTTCTGAACGTCAACCTTTCCGGGTATCGTGGTTGTTGCTGGACCAGAATTGGCGGCCTTGGTTTTCGCATCCGCTTGCGCGGCTTGCTCAGCCTGCTGTCGGGCACGTTCCTCTTCTTCCTCGCGCTGCCGATCATATCCAAGCTGCTTGATGCGTTCGGCTTCTTCGGCAGCTTTCCGTTCCGCCTCGACGAAATCAATCGGCGAGGCAGCCTTCTTTGCTCCAAGGCCACCAAGCTTAGTCTTCTTCGCAGCGGCAGAGGTATTAGTAGAAGTAGTGGTAACCGACCCGGAAGAGTTTAATCGTGAAGCACCCAATTTCGCCGAGCTGCCGACGGTGGAAGAAGACGTCGAACGTAAAGAGCTGGATGTTACCGTTCGGGGAGCAGGACGACCGACTACGGGCGGAGCTGTGGTTGTGGTGGAGGAAGGCGCAGGTTTAGCCGGGGCGGGTTTGTCCCAGGAAGAAAAGAAGTCTTCTTCCGCTTGCGAGGAGTTAGTTGGTTCAGACAAATCCATTCCCTCGACGATGACCCGGGTAGGGAAACTAGTAACAGGAATGGGCGTCTTTAAAAGTACAAAGTTCAATGATACACACTTGATGACATCTTCCCTGACGCGTTTGGCGAGTTCCTCCTTGTAGAGCTCTGCTGTTCTACTGGAATACTTCTTCTTCGGGTCGGGGTCACTCAAGAGGGTGGCACCTCCATGACGAGAGAAGAACTCCGTTGCAGACGCGTTTCCACCGACTTTCATGGTCCGTAGTTGATTCAATTGCCAGCTGTCTAGATTGGTCGAGCTGTTCACTCCGGAGGTTTGAGGACATGTGGAAGTGAGAAGATATTGTACGCACCGCACGAAGCTGATATGCACGCCCATACTCCTATGTACGCTGGAGCAGTCCAGGCATATATAAACACCAAAGGTGACGCTTGACCATGTCGGGTTCCGCGCTTGACAGTCGAAGCATGTCTATCGACGATGGTGATGGTGATGAAGGTGACAATTTGGGGCTAGAAATTGACCAACCTTGTTTCCCTTCTGTGCTCTGAGTACCTTGAATACTTTTTCTGACTCTGCTTTACTGGGATCAGCCATGGTGGAGGCCCTTCAAGCCTTTCAAGTTGACCTGTGCGATACGTGTAAGGTTCCGGGGTCCTCGGTTGTGATCAGGGTCTCTTCCGATCTGTCATCTGATCCTCAGTCAACTCACTTCTTCAATCTAGAATAATTTTGTTCACTCCAGACATTCGGACGCATAGCCCCAATGATTGGCCACCCAGGGAACCGTCGCGCCACTCTACTTCGTGCAACAAGCAGTCTGACACTTGCGCGTGGTCAGTGAGTCGCACTCGATCCCTCCATAGTGCACCAGGAGAAATGGGGTATAGAATTGATTTGACCGCACATGAATGGCGAACTAAGTCTTGCTTAGCAGTTTCCACAAGGATTCATCAAGGGATGATCGATGATTCGGAATGGCGGCACCCAGCGTGACGTCACGCGCGTAAGATTGCTCGCCCTTACAGTACGAGGCTGTATACTGTACCAGTAGGTGACGTAGAGAAGGCATAATTTTGGAGCGATCATGGAACGATGGGTGATCGCCGCGCTGTGCTGGTATGCTAGATCTCTTACACTCACCGGCTGATATCGTTTATAGCCATCAAAACCTGGTGAATGCGGTAATGCGGTAAGGATCGTGGTAATCCTCATGGTATGATGGCGGAGGACGCTTGGCTTTTAAATGCTGAACGGCCGCGTGCCTGCCATCGTATCACACAGTAGGTTCAATCTTATCAGCCCTTTTGCTGTGCCTTGTGCCTACGGCAAGTGCCTTGTTCCATTAATCTCTTGCGCCCTCCACTTCGGCGGTCACCGAACTTGACATGGACATCTCAACATGGACTTAGATGACGAGCTGACAACAGGCAACCAGCCACCGTGGCGGGACTCACGTTTTAGTCACCCGTCAGCTTCGCCGAAGGTTCAAGGTATGCACGTAGTCATCAGGGCTATGATCCCGTTGCAACGCGTGGAGAATCCGGCATTGGCCCACATTAGGACACATGCTCATACTGTTGGGAAGCACGTTTCTGCAATGCCTTCTTAATACCGTCCCAACAGGCTATTCAATGCATGGAGGTTATTTTACACAGAGTAACTGCTTATCGCCCATGCGTTCTGCACCATGTCGTCCCCGAACCAACCACCATCTGAAACTACCGCTCTCCTTATAGACAATGGACCAACTGGCCTGCCCAGCGGGAATCTACTGAGGAAGCGACTCAGGTTTTCACCTGAGACACTCCTAATTCCGGTCGCACTGGCAACCACGCTGGCCGGCGGAATAGTATCGACTACCTTCATCGAACTTACTCGGAAATCTGTCTGCAGGCTCTGGAACATATCACACGGTGACCCTGCCACCATCGCAACCGCTGGCCCAAGCCCACTTGAATTCTGCGATGCACCAGAAGTTGCACGGTATTTTGCGATTGTTCTCGCAGTACTCGGTGTGGCCGAAGGCGTTATATGTATGTCTGCAGTGCTTTCGACGGCTTCCGTTACTCACAAATATTCCAGCGATTGTTGGGTTTGGCATGTTCAGCCGTATTTCATCCCGCTATGGGAGGAAACCCGCCTTCTTCCTGGTACTTGGTGCTGCGATCATCAGCAATTGCATGATAGTTGGGTCACAGTATATGCCAGGTTCGCTCGCTGATTGGGTATTCCTTGTTGGGATGCTATTTGGTGTATTCTCCGGTCCTCTCGGCTATCTCATTGATTTGTACATTGTCGACGAATGCGCCCCGGAAGAGAGGTGTGCTTTCAGTTCACGTCATTCTGGACGCGACTGACCCCGTTTCAAAGGACTGCAGCCCTCAGCAAGATAGCAGGCTGGGCTGGATTAGGTCTGGATCTCACTTGAAATCTCACGTATTTTTCTCACAGCGTGTCCTGCAGGCACCTGCATATCATTTGCTCTGGGGGGGACTATTACGACGAAGACAGGCAACCCCCTGATTGTGTTCCACTTGGCAACCGCAATATATGTTGCCACATTCATATACGTTATTTTCGTTCTGCCGGAGTCCTTCCCGGAGGAAAAAAGAAATGCACTATCTCGCATGCGTCCGGAGCCCTCTAATGACCGGCAGCCCCCAACCACTCGCTTCGCATTTCTACACATTTTCGAGCCTTTGGGGTTGCTCTTACCGAGTCGGAGATTGGACGGCAGCCGCAATTGGCGACTCGCTTGGTGTGCAACACACACGCTTTTGCTCGTGGTGGCCAGTTCTTATGCATGGACCGCCTTGATGGTGCTTGCCACATCAAAATATCACCTCAGTCCCCAGGACGTGAGTAGTATCGGCTTGTCCAGTGTCAAAGCTGATCTCGTTTGTCCCAGACTGGCTTTTTCTTCACCTCCGTCTCTGTCAGCAGGACGATCTTCTTGATGGTGATTGTCCCGCCGCTTCTCCGCTTCTTGCGTCCGTACTACTACCGGAAAACCATGCGTCCCCTTCACGAGGAGGAAGATATAGTCAATGACGAGGAATTGGAATTCGAGACCTCGGATCACCTACACGTGCACGTGGCTGCTGCGTCATGCATTATGACAGCAATCTCCTTGCTGGGTGCGGCCGCATCCCCGACAGGCCGAATGTTGATTCTCTGTAAGAGCTTCGTGACGATATCCTTGTTCATTTCCTCACTGCTGTAATGCAGCGGGTATCTTCCTCGGGTTTACCGCGATGCACGGACCTACGATCCGTAGTCTAGTCGTTGGATCGGTTGACCCGCTCCAGCAAGGTTAGTTTATCATATCCATGTCCCACGAGTGGAGTTAGTCCTTACGTCAGTCCGTTAGGCGACGCATTGGCAGCTTTCGAGATGGTTTCCAATGCGGGCAGTGTCCTCTCGCCGATCATCATGGGTAGCATTCTCACGGCGACGATCGAGACGACACCCCTGCTCATGTTTTATGTCCACCTGGTAGGGATACTGATCGCCCTCATTTCATCCGCTGATCAGCCTTCCACGTACAGGTCATTGTCTGTATGAGCAGTGCGCTGTTATTCCTCGTCAGAGACGTGGATCGGTATCAGAAACCGCATGAAACGTAGTGTGGCACCCATCGCAGATCTCCGCTGTCAACGTTTACCCTATTATTGACCACAGTACATCATCCACCATACTTGCCGTTGGATGAAGCTTGCCCGGGTAGACATCATTTCCATAGCACGCATGCGCAGTCTCGCAAAGAGACGGAGGTCATCTGCATCATGTCCAATTATTTCCCTGCTGGGCAGGGTCCTTGTAGTATTCCTTCGTAAAGTGTCTATAATTAAACATGCGATGCACATCCAATCAAGACTGTATTTCATGTCTAGTTTGCGGCCAATGATGTCGATGTCCTCTAGGTCCAATTTTCTTCAAGGAAGTTGCCAGTATCAACATGCTGATACGGAAGTTCAGAACTCGAGAAATAGTAGGCGAGCGCAAGCGTCATGGACTGGAATGGAGAACGAGGTCGAGCATCAGAGGACCTCATCTTCAACTTTTACAGTAAGTGAGAAACGTACCGAAACTTCGACCGGATGCGAATCCTCAAAACATACAGAAGATCGCCGAACAAAAGAGAGACTGTAGAAGGATGTCTAGCCGAACAAGAGGATGAGGGCCGAGATTAGCTTACCGGGTACTAGGAATTCGATTAGGTGGTGAGTACGATACTCAATATTATCGAATTGGTATCGATCCGAGTCGACATGTCTTTGATAGTGAAAAGAAAACTTTGTCGACTCGGTGTGGAAAATTCATCCAAGGTCATCACGAATTTGACAGTATCGCGGCTGGGATGCCTGAACTTGACTTGAACGTACAATTGATCCACCACCGCACATACTAGTTACTCTTCGACGACGAAGCACACCGTATCACCAAGTGTCCCGCTGTGTGAGAGTTTCGATGCTGTACGGTTCGCCGCGCTACCAGTGAACGCTGGCCGTCTGAGATATCAGATATGGATTTTAACCTATAAGGATTTAAACAAGGCCGGACTGTTGTATATCACTACACTCCAGACTCATCAATGTAAATGGACAGTTCGCACCGAGTTTGGCGAGGTCAATCTAAAAAGGGAGTGGAAAGACAAGATCAAAGCCCTCAGAGCGCTCCAGATCAAATATTATCTGTGAAACACCAACCGATGGACAGGTGAGTATCTGCCTTTATGGTCCCAACATGCTCTGGACAAGTCCCCAATATGTTTTCGGAGAATCGTGTGCACCATGGGGCATGATCAATATAAGGCAGAAGGCTGTATGCCGTTGACACGCACCTTTACAACACTCACCGGCTCTCTGAAAGTGGCACCTTTCCGCCTCATATAGGCACGGGTCGGACCGTGGGGATCCATCGAACGTGATGTGGAAGCATCTGGAGGTATTCACAACATTATCTCAACAACACGACGACCACCGCCCCAATAATTGTCGATGGCCGCCTTGCTTGCGAGAAGAACGAACACGAAGCACCGAGCTTTAGACACCACGGTGGCCGTGGTAATTGTGAATCCGTGGACTATCCCTAGGACACTACCGCTGTCGACGGGCGGGGTTGTCGATTACCAGGAGTCGAGGATTCCGGGATAGGAGTTGTTTATACAGGTTTGGAGTACACCAGTACATTCTCTGCCCTCATGAGTACCCCCAAAAAGAAAATGTTCACACCAGCTCATTTCTCCGATCCCAAAGTAACCGCATTACAGGCCGCATTGCGTGACCGCGACCCGTTCTACAGCGGAATGTGCCCAGTCCCGGATCATCAGCGTCTCCTATACTACGCCTACGATGACTTCTTTCGGTAAAGTGCCTTTGGACCCTCTGATTGTGTCTGACTGGTGTGTAGACGCGTCGATTTTTCTAATGCTGCAGCGGACGACCTCGAACGCTTGTAAACCAGCAGAGTTTGGCCGAAACGGAGAAAATGTTTTCGACGAGTCGTATAGGAAAGCGGGAAAGATGGATCTCATCTCGTTTGCGACGCTCCTGGATCCATGCAGCCTCGGAATCCACGAGCAGGTATCAAAGGCATTGCTCACCCAGAATTATGCAACAATGGATGCAGAGTTGTACAAGTTGAACGTCTATGGTAAGCACACCCGTTACTGGCTTCTCCATCGCTCTCTCGATGCACGCTCATTGTTCTGCAGGAAACGGTGACTTTTTCAAGGCCCACAAGGACACACCTCGTGGTCAGGACATGTGCGGGTCCCTAGTCATTGTCCTCCACACTGCGCACAAGGGCGGTCAATTCGTACTTCGTCAGGGTGAGAAGGAGTGGACACTCGATTTCGCCAACGAATTTGCAACTGCCACAGAGCCCTCTGTCTGCTTCGTCGCATTCTATGGTGACACTGAGCACGAGGTCTTGCCTGTCACGTCGGGTTACCGTGTCACCCTGACTTATAACCTCTATCATGAACCTATCCGCCCCA
This sequence comes from Boletus barrowsii, assembly GCA_038088775.1. Taxonomy (NCBI): domain Eukaryota; kingdom Fungi; phylum Basidiomycota; class Agaricomycetes; order Boletales; family Boletaceae; genus Boletus; species Boletus barrowsii. The sequence continues at coordinate 791 of JBBPJP010000607.1, read as the reverse complement.
GCACATCGACTCTTACTCCGTTTGTCACACTCAAGCATGCACTGGTTGAGTTAGTGAACGACAAGTCGAAACTGCCTAATGGTGGGTATCTGGGATTCGGTCTGGTGCATGACTATGTCCATACAAGGAATAATGTGGTCGAGCCATTGTTGGGCCAGCTGAAAGGATCTGATCGCGCGCTGGCAGACGTGTGCGATGAGCTTGGTCTCCGTTACACTCTCCGGCTACTGTATCGCAAGCTCATGCACCCACGGATCAATCTTACTACCACCAAGGAAATCGATGTGCCTTACCGGGGGACGGAGTACGATGACCATTCAACCCAGGAACATCTTCAAGAGGCACTTACGGGGTTGTCCGTCGACCAAGTTGAAGGCATCGAATTCGTTGGAGGGCAGTATCCGTTTGATCCATTACTTTTTGAGTCTGGGCTTGATTACTATGGAACTGTTCCGTGGTTGAAAGCGTTTTACAAGACACCGATCACGCAGGTGTTAGAGATTACGCTGATGAAATCGTCAGTGAAGTTCATGACGTCGTTTATGGTGTATGGCAACCAGGCAGAGATGGACTACTTTTACGGGACTGCATGTATGTTGATTGCAGTGGGACCAGCAGAGTCGCGTGGTATCATTGGATAGTACTCTTGTCAAGAGTGAAGCCTGATATTGAAGTTAGATGAACCATAAGTACTAATAGTGTTGTGCTCACGACCTTCACATCTTTTGATTGGCTCTTTTGGTCACACACGAGTACTCTAGAAACCCGAGTCACGTCGCATTACATTTATA
>JBBPJP010000606.1:0-18400 GCA_038088775.1 Boletus barrowsii | reverse complement strand
TGCCTTAGACTGTAGCAAAGTGGTCTAGCGATTGATACAGAGGATATCAAGAAAGCCATCTGGGACCATTCATTGAAACTGAATGAAACATCCATGGTAAGACTAGTCAAGCGACAAGCAAAGCAGTCTCGGTAGGTCAGAGGACGGTTCATTGGTTGGGCTCGACTGGAGGAGTCATCCATGGCCCCTGGCAGGGAAACGAAACACCGCAACACACATGAGCATGCATCAAAGTGATCTAAGTAGGGACCATTCATTGGTATAGCATTCTTTGGATGGTCACCATAGCAGAACACTAGTCAAGATCCAAGTAAAGTGGTCTCGCTACCAATGATGTGTAGACATCATTAGGTAGGTCAGGGGACCATTCATTAGTTGACCCATGAAAAGTGTAGCAAAAGCCAAGGTTGACTACTGAGTGTAGTTGTTGTGCCCACCCCCACATATAGGGCTTGGCCATTTGTTTGGTCATGTTTGACCTGGGGCGCAAGAGGTGTGAGTTTAGGTGTCCACTAAATCACATTTTGGCCACTTTTGGACTTTGACCCAAAATAGATGTGGCGGGAGTCATACACAAAGCTACAAACACTGGGGACAGTGCTAGCTATGTGTCACCCCCACATATAGGGCCCAGCCATTTGTTTGGTCATGTTTGCCATGGAGCACAAGAGGCGTGAGTTTAGGTGTTGTAACACACAGCATAGGATTAATGGAGCGTGCTGCGATACAGCTCGAAGAACATAGGACAAAGGAATGACGAGGGACAAGGATTCTCTTGATGTCTATCTTCGAGACAATGCAAAGACTCGATGGGTCTCTTCTATCTAGGTACCTGAAGAGGCTCACTAGACTCAAAGGTTACTAGAAACAATGCTGATATTGTGTAGAACTAGCTTGGGGAAAAATACATGATGAGAAGTATGAGACTTTATATATGGTAGGCCCCAAGTACTACAGAAGATAAACAAGGGAATAAGAGGAGCAGGAGTCCAAAGGGATTCCATCTCCATTGTACATATGACATGATGCGCAGCAATGCAAGTCAGAGATGTGCAGTATGCACAGTAAAGTGTAGTCCGCAGTTGATGAAGTCTGAATGAAGTGACTGCAGATGGAAGTGGAAGGGAAGTCTAAATATAGGTATAGGCGCGCCACGTGAGACTGAAAGAGAAAGAGAACAAGAATGCATCTAGGTAGACAGAGGACGACTCTGCTACGAATACAACTGTGTACGGTAAGAGAATAATCAGTCTATGGACAAATGAACAAAGAAGTGTAGTAAAAACAAGTTCCCCCCTTGTCGACCGTAACATTACCCCCTTCCTATGGTCAAAGCACCTGCAAGACCCCTAGTCTGTGTCCCCCTTGTTGACTTCATAGTTGGTCAGGTCGAAGTCATCAAGTGGGTTTCGGCAAGCAGGGCAAAACTTGTCTGAGTGGCCCATCTCTCCACACAAGAGATAGCGACGGTGAGGACAGAAAGCCTGGATATGTCCGGGGGTGGTGACATGACAGAGTGGACATTCATAGTGTGGACAATGGGGATGGATGTAACCTCGTTGATTACAAGTGAAGCAATGAGCCTGGGTAGGGTGAGGACATGGGAAGTCTACATTGATGGGGTTGGATTGGGAGCTGGGCGACAGTGACGGCATCGCTGTGATGTCCTTGTCATAGTGACTGGAGGTGGGGAACAGAGTTCCCTGTCTCTGCTTTCCTCGATTTCCCTGAGAACGGTTACCCACAGCTGGTGCTACAGAAGAGGGTAGTCTGAATGAAATGCACCCACCACATCATTTGAGGTTACGAGGACGACGGGTGGGTGTCGAAGTGGTGGGATGTTCTTGAGTGGGAAATACATTGGTGAGTTCAGGGGTAGGAGTCCCTCATCTGAGGAGGGAAATGGTGGCGAGGAAGGCAAGGACGTCAGGGTGGTCTGCAGGGAGGTGAGCCACAGCTCCAGGGCCAGGATGGCTGCTAAGTTCTCCAGAAGTGCTAGGATCTCCGGTTTGGGAAGGTGGGCGAGTGGCTGGTGTCGACAGGGGTGGAATCGGGAGTGGCTCAGCAGATGTGGTGTCGGAGGATGATCCAGGAGATCCAGGGGTGACGGTGGAGTTGTTGGCCCAGATATCTCTAGGGTAATCCCTGGCCCAAGTATCCCATGGGTGGTTGGGGTTGTTGTCCAGGTAGTAGGTATGGAGGTTAACGGGTAGAGTGTTGAGGATGGGTCTAAGGACATGGGCGAAGAGGGGTAAAGGGAGCCCATGAAGGACATTGTTGAATCCATGGTCATGGAGGGCGTCCAGTATAGCCTCTTGGGATTCATGGATGGACTGTTCCATGGCTGTGGTGTAGACAGGCAGAGTCCCATTGGGAAAGAGTTGTGCATGGAGGGTTTGAGTGGTGGTATATAAATGAAAGATGACAACCAGAGATTTGAGAACTGGTTGATCTCGAAAGGATGGTACAGAGGGTATAGCATTGGCAGTGGCGGGGTTCTCAAGGACTGAAGTATAAGGATTCATTGGGAAGCGGCGGGGAGTCGGTGGACGCGGACTGGGAGTTGGAAGGGGATTACATTAAGCGACAATGACAACATGGAATGATGATGGTGACGAATGATAGAGGAGCTACAGCTTGACTCAAAAGCAAGTGAGGACTGAGGGCTTTTAAGATGGGAGGAAGGCAACAGGATCTCTGGCCTTATATTCTTTGAGGGGGTCTGCAGCATGTCCAAGATTGGACTCAGGTTCCCAGGTGTTTTCGGAGGACAGGTATCCTTTCCACAAAACAAGATAGTGGTGTCGGCGAGTGGAACCCCAATGAGATAGGATCTGGCTATTCTTCTTCACCATCAATGATGTCCAGCGGAAGGGGAAGGAAGTCTGGTCTATGTTTGGCAGTTTCCCGATAGAGAGTCAGAAGCAATCTGTGGAAGGTATTATGGATTTTCCAAGTGCATGGTAGGCGGAGTTTGTATGAGACAGGAGATATACATAACCTGTGGAATTTAAAATGGGCCTTTGTGGCAAGGGGCAAGTTTGCAAGAGGGGTAGTGGAGTCTCAGGTTACGGCCCTCGAGCCATACCTTATCTCCTACTTTCCATGGTTTAAATTTTGATGTTATGCATTCCTTCATGTATCATTGGGCTTTTTCATGGGCAGCAGTAGCTTCTTTGCGTGCCTCATCAAGATTTCCCAGGCATTGCTCTAGGGTGGGGAGGAAGGTAGTGGTCCCTAGAGATGGATAGGCCTTGGCTTGTATCCCATCATTAAACTAAACAGAGTCTTTCCCATTATGGAATGGACAGAGGAATTATGACAATACTCCGCCATTGGTAATAGGTCCAACCATCGGGTGGCATCTCCTTGGCAAAAGATCCGAAGATAGGTTTCCAGTTCCTGGTTGACCCGTTCCATTTCTCCATTGGTCTGTGGATGGTAGGCGGAAGAGAGGAGCAGATTATAATCAAGTAGCTTCACTAGTTCTAGAGCAAAGGCTGAGGCAAACTGTGGGCTGCAGTCCAAGATAACCTTATTGTGGAGTCCAAAGCGGGGAAAGACCTTTTCAAAGAAGAGCTGCACAACATCCTCAGCGTCCACACTCTTGTGAGTTGGGGTGAAAATTACCCCCTTCATAAGGCCATGGTCAACCACAACCATAACCAAATCATATCCTTTAGACAGCGGCAAGTCCATGATGAGATCAACCGAGAGACATTGAAAGGGGCGTGTGGAAGTGACCGGAAGAGGGGTGAGAGGTGGGACGGTGGGATGGGTATTGACTTTATTGGCCTGGCAGACAGCACAGCCCTGAACAAACCGGCACACGAAAGCAGTGAGTCCAGGCCACCAATAGTCATGCTGTACCACATCAATGGTTCAGTAGTAACCGCCATGACCACCTGTGGGCAAGTCATGGATAATGTGAAGGAGATCATTCCGGTGAGCTTCAGGCATGTAGGCCCGATCTTTGAAATAGAGTATGCCTTTGTCATAGCACCAGTCATGGATGGATGATCAAGGGATACCCGAGGTACCCCCATGGAGTTGGCATAGCTGGCTAATGACAAAGTTGTTGGAGGAGGATGGACTGCTCAATAGCAGTCCAGAGGTCAATGTTGATTCAGTTTAAAAAGAGCTCTCCTGGAAGTAGGGTAACCTCAGCATTATCTACCAATGTATCCAGGGTGTCCTTCCACGAGAGAGCGTCTGCTGGTCCCATGTTGGTTCTGGGTACGTGTTGAAACAGGAGGTCATAGTCCTGAATTGTGAGGAGCCATCTAGCTTGCCGCCTAGAGAGCTTGCAAGGGTCCTTGAAGTAGCACAGATTCTTGTGGTCTGTGAGCACAGTCACCGGCCAGTCAGTTCTGGTAAGGTAGTGATGCCATTCCTCTAGCACATGTATAACCGCTAGAAGTTTACTGTCATAGATGTTGTAGTTGCGTTCCGCAGGGGAGAACGTCTTAGAGATATAGCAACAAGGATGTAGGTCGCCGTTGCCATCCTTTTGCATTAGTATGCCTCCAGAAGCCTTAAGTGAGGCATCAGTCATGACAAAAAATGATTTTGATGTATCTGGCATCATTAAAACCAGTTTAGAGGTGAAGGCCTTTCAGAAGAGGTCGAAAGCCTGTTGTTGCTCATGCATCCAGGATCACAGCTGCCCTTTCTTTGTTAAATCCAAGATTGGTTGAGTGAGTTCGGAGAAGTTCAGTATGAACTTGCGATAGAAGTTGCAGAACCCTATGAATGAGCGGACTGCACAAACCGAAGTGGGAGGTTCCCATGACTTGATCACTGAGAGCTTGGTAGGGTCCATCTTGATGATACCCTCATGAACAACCATACCGAGGAACTCAACCTCGGATGTGTTGAATATACATTTTTCCAATTTGAGGCCGAGCTGGTTCTGTGGTAACCGGTCTAATACTCACCTCGTTCTTTCGTGATGTTCCTTGAGATCCTTAGAGTGGATCAACATATCATCCATGTAGATGATCAACCATCCTTCTGCTATTGTATCCTTGAAAATGAAGTCCATGAACGACTGGAAAGTCACTGGACTGTTACAAAGGCCGAAAAAACATGACAAGTGGTTTGAAGAGGCCAAAGGGCATGATGAATGCTGCCTTCCAGGTGTCTTTAGTCTTGATACGGACATTGTTATAGCCCCAACAGATATCCATCTTCGTGAAATAATGGGATCCTTTGAGCTGGTCCATCAAGTCTCCGATGAGTGGGAGAGGGTATGCATTCTTGATGGTAATCTCATTAAGGAGCAATAATATTTGCAGGGGTGAAGATTGCCATCTTTCTTCGAGATGAAGAAGAATGGGGATGATGCCTGGGGAGAGTTGGATGGCCGTATACATCCAGCTTTCAAGTGTTTATCTATGAAATATTTACACACCTCTCGCTCCTTGGGGTTGAGTGGGTAGGCCTTGGCAATCCTTGGTTGGAATGAGTCGTCTAGATCTATGCTGTGATTGAATGACTGATAGGGTGGAAGAGGACAGTCATCCTTCTTTTGGAAGACATCCTGAAAATCCTGGAAGTCCCACAGGAGTTCCACCTTAGTCTTCTTCACATCTTGGCCAAGAGAAGTCAATATTGTTGTTTTCCTAATGGAGGGTCCAGTGGGCTCATCTTCCTCATCCTCCTCACAATCTATGAGCGCTGGTACTTCCTCCCGCTGCATGGTTGGGTCCACATCAGGTACCTTCAACAGCAGCCTGCTTACTTCAGTACTCCATGAGTCTCCATGAAACATCTACAATGCACTTCCCCCCCTCCTACTCACTATTTCGAATTTGAGCTTGATGGGTGCTGGATTCATGGTCATGATCGCATCTGCAGTGTCATGGCCAATCCTGAATGTCTGTTCCCAGTCTTACCCTTGAGATAGATAAACACCAAATCCATATCCCAATACACAACACAAGCCCCCCCACTTTGCCATTGTGTTGATGACAGCGATGGCCTGAAATAACTCAAGGAAATGGGTACACATCCTTCAACACACTCATCCACCACACACACCTTTTCCAGTGTTTCCCGACCAGTCTAGATGATACTATCTGCAATTCCTACCGCAGGCACCCATCCCAAATATGTTGCACTTATATATCCATATGTGACATTGGCGATATACTTGAGCCTGAGCTGGAGCACATCCAATATCCAGCTCATTGCCTACCAAGTGTGAGAAATGAGAAATGAAATTACAGACAGACAGAGAAGAAAGCTTTAACCACAGGTGTGACCTTGTCACTCTTGATGCTCTTCATTGCCTGCTTCACCATCACACACATATCCAACAGCTCTGTCAACATCCAACCTAAAAGGCCTTGTAAATGCTAGGCTTGATGTATATGATCCCATTCAGTGCAACTGGAAATAGTGAGTGAGTAGCATGTATGAATGCATCGAGTGAACCAACCAACTCGTAATGTGGTCTTGTAGTTTCTCCAAGGGGTAAGTTGAGATCCGTCACCCCCAGCTTGTTGCGGCCCTGAAAGTTGTCAAGTAGCAATAATTGTATGTGATCATGATGGATGGATACAGAGATTGAAAGTCCAGTATGACAAGAGGTCCATTGTAGAACACGAAGAGTGAATTCTGCAGTGTTTTGTTTCCCAACCTGTGATTTCCACCAGTCAGGATTCTTTGGCTAAACAATGAAAATGCACAACATACATCTTGTTTACTCAGTGAGAGAAGCACAAAGCTCTCTGGCTTGGCGATGTGAAACAAGAAAGACTCTACTTTGAACTGAGAGCCATGGCTGATGATGGAGTAGAATCCAAAAATGTATCAATCTTCCCATGAAGCAGCTGAAGATGGTCTATGACAGAGCAACATTATTGTTGTTCAGAATGAACTTGCTGAATTGGTCATCATCACACTATGGAACACATTTGTGTGTGATCTCAACCATGATGTGTCATTGATATAAGTGTTTTTATCTTGAACATCCCCATACTTCATCACTAACCCCTTCTAGCACATCAGTTTCATCAACCCCAACATTGTTATTCACAGTGTACACTTAAGTAATTTGTTATGGCCTTGTTACTGCCATCAATTGCCCACAGCATGTCCGAGAACAATAAGAACTGTTGAGAGCGAAAATGCTAATTGAAGCGGACTAGCCACTTGCTGGATCAACTCAGGACGACTCTGGAGTCCACACTGAGTAACCAAGATGATATTGAGAGGGATAACATGATTATACGAACCTGGAGTCCACAGTGAGTAACCAAAGGATACAATGTGGCACTCCAGGGAGTAACTGCGCTTCAAAGTAAATAACCATAAACAGTTCAGCCACAATGGACTGGGAAGTGCAAAGGTAAACGCTTGTATGGGTAGGAACACCACAACAAGCTAAACAGGAGCTGAAAAGCGGTGGGTAAGTAAAGTGACCATGGAGAACAACATGCGCACTGTTAGAATGCGGAATGAACAATGAATGAGGTGCGAAATCACCAAAACTGACATGCAGCACTATGTTGGAGCATACAGTGTGACATAGCTCTGACTTTGCACTTTGGTATTCAAATGTCCTACTTAAACATTCCTGACACAGAAATGCCTCTCATCCCATTCCACGACGGTGTTGAGAGGTACATGTCTCCTTGACTAGTACAGTGCATGCAGTGTAATCTGTGCAAGGATAACTGTGACTGGTCCCAGTGGGTCTTTGAAGACTTGGACATGCATGACATACCCCAACCAATCCCTCCACAGACTTCCAACTTGCACCAGTTACTGAGTTCCATGCAGTGGTTGTTTTGTTTATGCTACTGCCAACACTGACATCAAAAAAGAAGCATTTTCTATAGTTCCTGACCTCACATTAGTCTTCTCAGCCCTGAAGTAGGCGAAGATTTGTCACAACCCCTTCATCCTTGAAACCATGTTTACTTAGAGCACTTCTACTATTTTCAAGAAGATCAAGAAACTAATTGACACCTGTCATGAGGTGCTAATGGTGGTCATCATCTTGATTGAGGAGAAGGACAATTATTACTCTCCCATGGAAGGGTCCCCTATGAGGGAAAGGTTCAAACATACATATTCTGGACTATGTCCAACTTTGTCACATGTCCTCTGAGTTGACTATACTACTATCCAAGCTGCATTCTATACTGTCTATGTTAGTTTTTGGTGATTTCGCACCTCATTCATTTCGTGTTCTAACCGTGGCCATGTTGTTCCCCATGGTCACTTTACTTACCTACCGCTTTTCAGCTTCTCTTTAGCTTGTTGTGGTGTTTCTACCCATACAGGACTTCACCTTTGCGCTTCCCAGCCAATTGTGGCTGAACTGTTTATGGTTGTTTACTTTGAAGCGCAGTTACTCCCTGGAGCACCACATTGTATCCTTTGGTTACTCACTGTGGACTCCAGGTTTGTATAATCTTGTTCTCTCTCTCAATATCATCATGGTTACTCAGTGTGGACTCCAGAGTCGTCCTGAGTTGATCCAGCAAGTGGCTAGTCCACTTCAATTAGCATTTTCGCTTTCAACACAACGATCCAGCCCCCAGTTGTCAGGGACAAGAAAGCCATCGACTCGTGCTCGGAAGCTATGGAATTGCAGTCTACCATTCATTGCTAGAACTACATAGTACCGCAGCATTAGACAAGGATGCCACTTGAACAATGATCTCATATCAGTTGTTCAAAAGGGGTTGTCTTCTGGATGAGTTCAACTTTTGCTTTTCTCACTTTGGAAAACAGTGGAAAATGTATATGGTAGGTGGTCCCATTTGAGGGCATTCAGATTCAATCAAATTCATGCCCATATACACCAGGTGGTTCAACAATTATTGAGCTTGCTCGTCACAGCCTTGCTGTAGGTATGCCACATTCCATGTCTTTCGTCCCTCTCTGTTATGAACCTTGCATTTTTGGCAAGCAACCAAGACTAGTGTACTGCCAGGTATGCACAGTGGTTGCTCACTCATGGGACTCAGCACCAGTTCACTGCCCCTCATACTCAGCTTGGCTATTTGTTGGACTCCAAGGCTTATCATTGCTATCATTGGGAGACTGGTAGAGTTTTCACGTCCTTCCATGCTTATTTATTGAATCTGGGGCATCCGCATTGCTGGTCTCTGTTCTCCCCCTCCATTTGGGAACCCTGATTCTGCAGTGCCCCTTTCTCGGCATTTGGCATGAGTTTCCCCTCCCTCTGAATGCCGATGTGCTTCCTTGGGCATTCCTTTTGTGCTCTCTGTCCCACATGCTCTCTCCTTTTAGCCCCTTCTTTCACCATCTCTAATCCAGACAATCCTGTTGAGTCTTGTAATCCTCTGCCTAGTCTATTGCCTGTGGATGACATCTCGTCTGGGCCTTGGGATAATGGGGATGTATCTTTTGTGTTTCTTGGGGACCATTCAGACATACTACCTAACTCCCAGTCCCTGCAGGGGGCTTTAGCTTTCCTGTTTGTGGCTGAATGCCATAAGACCCTGGAGGAGAAGTTTGCTTCCTCTGGGATATGGGTGTTTTCTGCCTCATGCCTCGCACCTTGGTCCCCTCTGGTCGTCAGATCATGTGTGGTTGTCCAGTCTTTACATTGAAGCAGGATAAGCATGGGAAGCTGCAGTATTTCAAGGAATGCTACATTTGTTGGGGCTATTCTGCTGTCTATGGTCAGGATTACACTTCAACAATGTTGCCCACTGCTTGCCTAGAGTCATTGTGTCTTTTGGCTCACTTGGGTATTGTGCTTGACTGGGAGATTGAGCAGCTGGACATTAAGACTGCCTTTCTGAATGGGGAGTTGGCTGCTTCATGGAGCAGCCTGATGGTCTTGCTGACTTAGAATTCCATGATTTTGTGGTGCAGGATTTGGGGACATGTATCTTATTGTGGTCCACTTAAGCAGTACACATCGACAAAACCTTTCCTTATTCCTTATTCTGTTAGTTTGGGTGATTTTGCACCTCATTCATGGTTCATTTCGTGTTCTAACCGTGCCCATATTGTTCTCCATGGTCCCTTTACTTATGTACTGCTACATACTCCTCATTCCTCATTCCTTACCATCAACTCACCACGGACAAACCTCTCAAGCTGTGCATCAAGTACAAGAATTGATTATTCTTGGCCAATATTCCAGACATTGACAGCAGACCAGCTAGTTGTGGTTGCGATGAGTGGGTGACCAGTGCAGTTGCAGTTGCAACAGGTCACAGCCAGTGTACAGCCATACCCCCTATTTAGTATAATTTTCTCAGAATTTATAGTAATTTATTTCAATTTCATCCACCCATATTGATTCCATAACATTTCTACAGATCTACTAATAACATGTAAGTTTAGAATGGGTATATCTCATGACTGCATGGACTGATCTGGATGAATATTAGGTCATCAGAAAGCCCTTAGTCAGTATGACATTCCGCGCAACTACATGGGATAGGGGCAAAGGATTGGCTGTAACTGGCTAATAACTGATCTAGAACTGATCTGGACCAGTTTTTCCAGTTGCTGGTTGCCTGTGCCTGGGACTTTCCCAGGACCAGTTGTGGACCAGTTGCCTAATTTGAAAGCAAAAACCAGACTGGACTTTAAAACACTAGCAATACCATACTGGATGCTCACCATGACCTTGGGACCAAGAGGAAAGCTGGAGGTGAAATTCAACAGCATCAATGTACTCTTCACACAATTCAAAGTGACATTCAACCCCAAAGGCTTTACAGTCATGAGGATTCCTGCAGTGAAAAGTAAGTCAGGTGAGTTCATTGTGATGCAGGGTGATATGGATTATCAAGAATGAAAAATCAGAGAGCAAGAGCTGGAAGGAGATGAGGACAGCTGCAACAAATGAAGTGAGTACCCCGAGTTTGCTAGGAGCCCAAGGCTGATTCCTGCCTTAGGAGGTGCATTTGCAAGACTGTTGATGCCAAGAGATACTAAGGATCTGGTAAGCACCATCATCAACACTTGTGTTGGAGGCTAAAGACTTGATTTCAATGGCAATTTTAATCACAATTCATCTAATCCACACAAGGATATCCAGAAGGAATTGAGAAAATAGTGTTTGATGTGGGCTACAAGATGTACCAGCCCTTGGCCGGAAAACAGAGTGAGGAGGTAAGTGTATACACCATAGTATGTTTAAATCTGCTAAGATCTGGTCTGAAAGGACTTGGAGGCGTTAGTGATGGCTGGAATGGTGAGGAGCATGTCCATGGAGCGTTCCAGTTTGGAAGGGTATAGCTTAGAGCCTGAGACCTTCCAGGTGAGTGACTTAATCATGGAGCTGGAGCTTATGATCCCGTGTTATGAACCCCAGATAACTATGGCAACAACCAAGTTTACGGATCTGGGTTGACTTCACTGGATGAATACAGCAACTTTTGACACAATTGACTTGAGTGTCATTTGAGGCTGGACTCCAACACTCCTGCTGAAGTTTTTGAAAAAATTTCTAGCCCACCAGGTCAGTAACCTTGGACAGAGATGTCAATGGATTGAAGGACCTGGTTCACCAACTGCAACAAAGCTTCTGATGAGAAGTCATATCATGAAGTCATGTCTTTGGAAACATTCCTCGGTCTCATCAATGATCCCAAAGTATGCAGAAACTTTTGAGACTCCAAAAACGTAAACCCAAGTCCTTTGAGTTGGATGGATCTTCGACCCGACTCAACGACAACATGGAACCAGACCATGCACCTAAATTTCACGAAGTCAAAGTTGAAGAAAAAGAAGTGCGAAATCAACGCCAAGAGCAACAAACCAGCTGTGGTACGCTCTGGCACATGGACCTCACAGGGATGGTGATTATTGACTGATCCGGGGTTCATTACTTTTCCACACTACAATTGCTGTGGAGTTTGTACTTATGTTGTTGGAAATGATGGAGTGAAGGTTTTGTTAAGAGCGAAAATGCTAATTGAAGCGGACTAGCCACTTGCTGGATCAACTCAGGATGATTCTGGAGTCCACAGTGAGTAACCAAAATGATATTGAGAGAGAGAATAAGATTATACAAACCTGGAGTCCACAGTGAGTAACCAAAGGATACAATGTGGCACTCCAGGGAGTAACTGCGCTTCAAAGTAAACAACCATAAACAGTTCAGCCACAATAGACTGGGAAGCGCAAAGGTAATGTTCTGTATGGGTAGAAACACCACAACAAGCTAAAGAGAAGCTGAAAAGCGGTAGGTGAGTAAAGTGACCATGGAGAACAACATGCCCACGGTTAGAACACGAAATGAACCATGAATGAGGTGCGAAATCACCAAAACTAACAGGTTTGGGCTGTCATCCACCCAAAGAGAGGCGCCTACCCAAAATCCATTGAAGGCCTCTCTGGGATTCTAGAGACTGCTGCCGTGCTATCTTCCAAGGGCCACTTTTCAGATGCTGACATTGCTATGGTCTATCTGGAATGAGGGGACACCATGTGAGTGACGCTCATCTTCTTATTGGCCCTAACTTGACTGGACTGTGAACTTTGCACGTTCCAACTGCCAGTAGCTCTTCGCTGCATGTACACCCCCGCCGCTTCTGTTGTCACTGGCAGCTACTTCTACAATTACAAAATGATGCATCTGACCTGTGCAGGCCTCCAGATGTACTTTATGAAGGATGATGAACTCATGAATGATGAATGATCCAGCTTCCACTGCACCTTGTGTCATATGCTCATTGTGTAACACATAGTGAAGTCTTGATGTAGCATGCTGCGATACAGGTCGAAGAAGTATAGTGAAAGTTGAAGGAGTGATGAGAGACAAGGAGCTCTGAAGGACTAAGTCTATCTTTGAGATGATGCAAAGACTCGATGGGTCTCTCTTATCTAGGAATCTTGAGACTTGGAGGTCACTAGAAACTGACACTGATACTGCATAGAACTAGCTTAGTAAAAATACAAGTGAGAAGTATGAGACTATATATATGGTAGGCCCCTGGTCTGTGTGGATATTGTAAAAGGAAATAAGCAACGCTAGCTGTCCTAATGGTGAGAAATAGCAACAAGCATACCACAAAGTGGTCATGCTAGAGATCCCTTCACCTTCTGCCATTTCCCAGTGTGATGGCATTTACAGTCAAGAGCCTCTCCCCTAAGGGGTCTTTATGTAGGGCTAGCTATTTGGAATGATTGGAAGCATTTGGAAGAGCCTATTCCATATCCCAGCTTGCCAACCCTAGAACCCCACTATTTTTATGTCAGGCTGGGATTACTCCATCCAGCTTGTAGCTATTCAAGTCCAAAATGCCACTGCATGGTCTGGGCTCTTCTGAAGCTGACTTATGTACCACACTGTTTATATAAACCATGCCCACACTCTCAGCATTCAACATTTTTTGCGCTTCCTAGTCTATTGTGGCTGAACTGTTTATGGTTGTTTACTTTGAAGCGCAGTTACTCCCTGGAGCACCACATTGTATCCTTTGGTTACTCACTGTGGACTCCAGGTTCATATAATCTTGTTCTCTCTCTCAATATCATTTTGGTTACTCACTGTGGACTCCAGAGTCATCCTGAGTTGATCCAGCAAGTGGCTAGTCCGCTTCAATTAGCATTTTCGCTCTTAACAAAATCCTCCAGAGAACAATTTGATGCCCTCACTGTATCTCCTGTTGCTGGTCCAACAGTTACTTTGTCCTCCTCTACTTTGTCCCCCTCTGAGGTACCCTTGGCCAACCCATTGTTGCCAGCAGCTAGTTTAACAGCAGCTTCACCCCCCCTCTACAATTCTGCCCCCCACCAATGTTGTCGATCCTTCCTCCCCGATTTCCCCCCTCAGTGATAATAAGCCCACTGCTGGGCCATTGTGCATTGCCAAGATGCAGCCCACCACCAGGTCATCACATACTATCGAGGTACAAATCGATCCTATCCTTCTTACTTTGTCTTCAGCACTCACCCTCAATCTTGAGTCAATCTCAATGGTCAATAACAAGGACACTCCACTCCCATCTCAATCTCCACCCCCATCTCAATCTCTGGACCACCTGATTGCAGGCGCTCCAGCTGCACTCAGTCCAACTTCAGATGCACCTGATGCTAATCAATCCACTCCATCCACTTCTACATCTGGCCGGCGAACTGCTTGCATCAACTAAATCCTTGTGGCTTGTTACGAGGAGCTTGACAAGATTCTCATGAAGGCAGTCGATGAAACCTCATGCTCAGTCCAACAAATCTTTGATAGTTGGAAGAAGAGCCGCAGTCAGGTAATTACCACAATGAACCACTGGAATATTTGGCCATCGTACCAGGCAAAACATGAGAAGGAAAAACACCTTCGTGCAGGTGTTCCTATGGATGTACCACATAAGTTTGCTATCTGGATATCTTGTAATATTCTACAATCTCATGTCATACAGTGACTCCATCATTGCATGACTGACTTTATACGGCATTCAAGCAAATCAGGAGAACTGGCAGGACATTCTAGAGATCCATAGTGTGTTGGACCTCTCCAAGTCTGCCTCTACCACAGTGTTGCAACGCACACAAACATTCAACACAATCCGCAGGCAGGCAACAAGCCTAGTAAGTCCTGACTGCCAGACATGAATTACATTGACCTTTCACTTAGCTTGATGCTGTGGCTGCCAAGTACGAATTTGAGTTAGCTTTAGTGATGTGTGGGAACACCATCAACAAAGATGTATCACTCGCTTTTGTGCACACAACCAATGCAGCAAACGACGTAAATCAAGGACACTACGAGCGGCTCACAGCTAATATTATTTCAGTTTCTTGAGACCTGCTGCCACGCTGACAAGGATGCTATCATTGGGGTGGGCTATGTTTTACAACTGCATCTAACCAGATACCGCAGAGACAGCAGGTGGAAATGTGTTGAAGATCAAGCACAGCAATTTCCCTTGGACGTCATTGGTCATCACGTGGCAACAGTATTTATGAGCAACACTACAATGAGTGAGCCATCATCGATTCATCTAGCAATGCTTCACATTGACTTCAAATGAGTAAAATGTTTGCTAAATGAATGAAGATCCTCCTCCTAGCTGCTATTTAAGATCCTTGTTGTAGGACACAGTTTATTTTGCCCCCTCCTCATGTCCACTCCACAGCCCAACTATACCGAGCAAGGGGAGTCACCCTCTGTCCCTCCCTCATCCACTCTGTCAACAGCAAACATGACTCAGAACTAAGTAAGTAGCTAGCATATGGAAACTAGCCAACTTACTCTTGGACTAGTTCATCTGAGGCATCTGTTTGTGGCTTTATCTGCTGCCGCCGAGCTGGCCACCAATATAACCATTCACAGCATGACATCCATGGGCTCTATGCTTTGAGAGGAGGCCAATCACTGTGAGTAAATGGTTTGGTGTTGCTGAGCATTCAAAGAACTGATCACTTGACTAGCATACATGCTTGGCATTGTGGATATTGTCATTTCAGCCTGCAAGATAAGCATGTACCTTTTCAGCCATGCCACAAAAAGTGCCACTGGCATGACTCTCCCGCTACCCATTTCCTCTCCACCCCTCATTGCTGCATTGCTGGATGATATACCTGTAGTCACACCATTAACATCTGGTCATGGTGAAATCTTCAGCAGATGAGGTCCTATTCACAAGTTCAACCCAGGTGTAGCCCACTGGAACAATTGAGAGTACTACTTATACAAAGAGTTTTTGTTTGAGGTTCCTCAAGACGATGATAACAATCGACTCAGACTGTACTTGGTCACAAAGGGACGTTGTGTTGGCGTTTTCCATGGCTGGTAAGTCCACTTTATCACAGTCATGGACATATCCTCAGTGACAGGTCCCTAGCACTTAGGGAAAAAATGCACTGCAAGTGCTAGGTGTCAGTTGTGCCTGTTACTCAAGGGTGTGATCTGTGTCTGTGGATTTCACCATTGAATTATTGCAGTGGGTGGTGGACCACGATGAAGTGGAGTGGGTTCAAGCTGATGGTCCTCCCTCGACTTGGGCTGGCAGAACCGGCCCGGTCTATGAATTTAGAGCACACCTGGCAAACTCCAACAATTGGTTCCAACACATGTACAACAGTTTCATCTTCAATGCACTGCAGGATCATGATGGTCCTGCATATCTCGTGACTAAGGGATGTCATGTTGGTGTGTTTCACACATGGTAAGACAACATTGTTTACTCTACTACTACATGTTCTGACCAACTTGGGGATTCAGGGAAGAAACTGTGCCTCATGTCGTTGGTGTCAGCTGCACCTGCTACACAAGAATTCCATCTGAGGACCTCGCCATAGTGTTGATGATGAACGCTGTTGACCATGGAGAGGCAGAGTGGGTCCGTTGATTCATTACATACTTATGGATCTGTGACATGCACTGGCACACACTGTGCCAAATAGATTTCTTGTTTGGCTTTCATTCAATGGTCGGAGAACAGCTAGTCAATTAGGATTGATTAATAACTATACATCTACTTGTGCCATTGGAGGCCAAAACCATGTACCATTGATTACAATTTTAGCAACACCTTGTTGTACAACAGCCAAGGTCTGGATAAAGATACCAAGGACAATGTCATGAATGAACACGAGGATGCCACAGAAGCTGCATAAGTAAGTGCTCTGTACTTGTACTGAATCAACCCATACCTGACTATTAAATGCTGCAGAAGCCGCCTGCAACATGCTAACACATGTAAGTAATTGCTTTGTACTCATACTGAATCGACCCATACCTGACTATTATGATAGTCAGACAGGTGCTGCCACTGAGGCAACCACTCAGTTGGAAACAGTTGACAAGACAGTGTGCATAAGTGGTTTGTCCAATCTTTGAGGCTCAAAACTTACTATATTACTTTATAGGCTCACGACTGAACAAAAGTGTGTTGTGTCTCGCAGGAGATACAGTCACCAACCTTCGGGCCTAGCTCGCGTGGTCCTGGAAAGTGGTGTAGGCAAAGGACTTGTAGTCTACTCTCCCAGAAATATCAGCATCTCCTTTAAACATCATCCTTTGAAAAAGATTACATTTGCCATCCCTCCAAGTCCTGTGCCCCAATAAACTCACATCACTGGCAAAATGAGTGTGCATTAGCATCAGTGTAACACCTCCATGGAAAGAAAAAAACAAGTAACACTGAACATCAACAATGAACTCCATTAGCAAAACCCCCCATGTATAGAGTTGGACAGCCCTGTACAGCTGGATACAAAGCACAGAGCCACAGCTAGGTCACCCTCTATACATTGTTCTGTACAACTCTGTATAACACCATACAACTCTACAACCAGAATGACATATATCTTTGTACATTTCCAAATTATAAATCATCATCACACCATAACTTGGCATAAATTCAACATTTTAAATGACATCACCATTATCCACAACTTAACATTGATGGGATGTAGACACAGGATAATCAGGACCAAGATAACAAGCCAGCACTAATCCATAGGTACAAGAGCATACTTAGCCTCATCACCAGCTGTAGGATGGCTGGGAGCCTTGCTAATTCTTCGACTACAACCCAATGTCACTGTCAAATGTAGAAGACAGACAATGCTTACCTAGCACATTCCACCCATTTGTCGAGCTGTTGTTGGAGCCGAGGTCCACTATGCCTGTGTTCAGCAACATCACCAATCAATCCATAGAGTTTCTCATAGTCCCTCTTGTCAATATGTCCAGACTCTATCTGGATATCACCAACTTTACCATGCTGCATGAGAGATTGAAGTACACACTTGACCTGTAATTTACACTCAACATTGCCTCTGAAACTGCACAAAACCGAACTCATCCCAGCTGCGACTAGGACAATCACAGCCTCCGGGATATACTGCTGGAATTCTGGAGTTGTACCCAGAAGTTTCTGGCTATTCCCATAATATGCATGCTTTATGTATGAGATTTCTTTCTTTGCCCTGTGACACAAGCGAGGTCAAATTATATCCACCATTCAAGTTTGGCTTCGTCAATGAAGGCCTTCCAGACCTCAGGCCAGAAACCCTGTTTCTCTGCCTTCTTCTCGTGTCAGGATGGTTGAACCTTGGTGTCCAATCTACTATAGACTCTGCTGAGCTGATGACTCCCCAAACATTGAAGCTCATATTGGGAAGGTGGGTGTGTACTCTATTGCACTGGTGATGGTAGTTGAGTACATCATACTCGTCATCCACCTCCCCCTGTTCAGACCATCGGTAAGTGTGCTGATGATCCTCATGATGTCTGCCTTCACAATGGTCCCATCAAGCCATAGACTGCCCATGTTGCACACCTGAATCATGTTTGGGTGCATTAGTAGTGCTTCATGACCTGGGGCACTGCAACTTGCCTTTAGTCCCCTCCCATTTCAGGTTAGGATGGTGACCAAACATGTCATTCTCATCATCCATCTCCCCCTGTTGGTGGGCATGTTGATAATCCTCATGATGTCTGCCA
>JBBPJP010000605.1:0-18419 GCA_038088775.1 Boletus barrowsii | reverse complement strand
ACAGGCCCATCTGTGACCCATGCCATCCACGCCGCCACGGCCCCGGACCCATCCTCTTCGTCCACATGCACCTTCTACCGTTCCTCCGGATCCAACTAGCTATCCTTGACCCGTCTCACATACGCTCCCTGTACAACTACGCCGCCTCGGCATTTGCATATTTGAGCAGCAGACTTTGGATAGACGTCAAGATCGCAGCGACGTCGTACGTCGGCGACCACCGGTTTTGGAGGATGTCAAGACAGAAATCGCCGTTGGCGTACACGTTCGGGTGGAACATGCGTGAGAAGAATTTGACCGTGGGTGGTTTGTTGGGGTAGGATTCGTCAGATGTGAGGACGAGCTTGAAGATGCTTCTTCAAAGGGCCTGTCAGCTGTTCCGAGGTTTTGGTAAAGGGATTTGGATGCGGGGTCGGATTGGGTTTACCTGGACCGAATATGACGGCATTCCATGTTATCGACATGGGCTGCCTGAAACGCCGCTTGGCGGGTCAATCGACTATCATTCAAAGTCGCGAACGAGACGTCGTCTGCAGCTAGTAGAGTAACAGCCGAGTTGTTGCTTTTGACGAGGTGAAACGGAAAGTACTATGATTGGTATAACCATGACATTCGGGAGCGACCGCACAGCGGGGAACCACAAGGGGGAAAAGGCCGTGCGGGAAGGTGGGTTTGCATTGTGGATGATGCCGTGCTCGATCAATAGTCCCTGTAGAAATAGTTCTGGTCCCTCGCCGCATGTGCGTGACTCCGTCATCCGGATTGGACCAAGGGCTGCAAATCCTTGGGAAAGGTACCACGCCTGCTTCATGCAGAGGAATAGGACGTCGTTGGTGGATTCATCAAGATTGTCGGTGGAAGCACGGAACAAGCGCCGAAAACACGACTCGGTGATGACCGTGTGCACGGACCTTATCGAGCAGCAGAACCCGCACACAATGGGGAGAAGCCGCACCTTGTCCCACAACCCCTCTATTGCCTTGTTCTGACGAGTACGTCGTCGACAATGACCGGTGCGTCTTGACAAGATGGATCGCACCTCGATGCTGACCGTTGTGATCTAGATCCAGTTGAAATCAACGCTGGTAGCTTCCTACGAACAGTGGTGTTCTCGGCGAACGGGGAGTATCTCGTGAGCGGGGATGTAGGTGGGGTTCGAGTCTGGCGAGTGAAAGACGGCAAGGAAATGGCAGCGATGCAAGCAAACGCCGCCTTGTGCGCAGCTGTGTCAAACGATGGCAAATGGATCGCAGTGGGGACAGTATGGGGCGAGGTGTCTGTCTGGGACACACAGACGCACAAACAAGTCTTCAAGCACAAGGAAGATTACGATGTCATTCGCGCAGTCGACTTCTCGCCCAACTCTTCGCGACTCGTCGCAGCATCGTGGAACCACAAAGCCTCGGTCTGGGACATTGCAACGTCCAAAGAAGTGTTACCACTCTACCATGTGCACGACAAGGAGGACGAACGACCGGTCTCATCCGCCCCCTCGAACACGGTGGTGATGACAGCGAAATACTCGCCGCAGGGCGATCAAATCGCGACAGTCACTGGAGATTGCGTTCGAGTGTACGACAGCAACTATGGCCACTTGCTCATGGAGCTCAGAGTGAACGTTAGTACCTCGGTGTTCAACCATGGTCCCCTCTGGTTCAACAACCGCCTCCTTGTCGTATCCGACAACAAGATCAAGCTATTTGAAGCATTCAAGGGGGCAGTGGCCTCAGAATGGCCTGTTCCAAAAATCGATTTTGGCTCGTGTATCGCTCTACCAAAGCACGGGAGATTCCTCGCATACTCCACAAAAAGCACCGTCATGTTCTGGGACATCTCGACAAACAATCAGCTCAGTTTTATCCAACACCCCCAAGAAATATGGTCGCTCGCAGTCTCCCCAGACGACCAGCATCTCGCAATTGGCGGAAGAGATGGGAAAATCATCATTGAAAGTCTACCTCGCACCAATGTAAGTGCCGAGTATTGTTGGACCGCAGTGTATTTTTCTGACAGTGTTAGACATTCACTCATGAACAAGGAAATCAAGACGAGCAGCCTTCGACATTGCATGATGATCCGCCAGGCTCCACCCCGGTAGGATTTACTCACTATCACCGTACGCGCCGCGTTGTCCTCACTAACATTGTTACGTACTATAGGAAGAAATTTTGAAAATGTCTAGTCTACTTGGCATCGCTGTAAGCATGTCTCGTTGGTTTGTGTCGTATTTGATTAATTCTCTCCAATCCCGTTTCCGCATAGGATCTAATCCTATTGTCTCCTCTATATCCCAGTTTCCAGGAACCGGACCTTCAGGTCGACGATGCTGCCCTCGATTTGTGGAGGCAGGATAAACTCCCAAATGCAGAAGCATTATTGACCGCGGCAATCACCGCCTCTCAGAATACAGCCCATCACGTACTTGCTAGCCGGGCTCTCGTGCGTGCTCGTATGCGAGAGTGGGATACAGCCTACGTGGATGCAGAACAGGTGTTTGATGGCCTAATATCTTACATCCACTCACGCTGAAGCTAATTTGCGACAAGGCCATTGAGATTCAGCCGACCGTCATTTGTTACATTGCAAAGAGTATAGCGCTTGTTGGTAAAGGGGATAAGCACAACGGCTATCGCACCTGCGACATCGCATTCGCGCGCTTCCATTCATCTCACGTTACCTTCCTCCTTCTGATCAAGGTTTGTGCTTTGCGATCTTGCGTACATCTCACCTGCTCATATCTCCCAGGCTATCGTTGTATTTATGGCTGGAGAACATCTCGATGCGATATCACGTGTAAAAGACCTCATCGATATGGTCACCTCCAATTCAGTATGCTATGTGGTCCAGGCACGTCCATCTGCATCATCTGCCAATATATCGTAATGTCACCACTGACCTTCCAAGCAGGCATATATGTATCTTCTACTCGGAAATTCACACATGGAGTGTAACGATTATGATGGCGCAATAGAGTCGTTCGAGCATGCACGAGCGCAAATGCGAGACTATGGGAGCCAACTACTCTCGATGATCTCACTGGCAAGCTTTTGACGTATATATTGCAACGCATCAGCTCGCTCACTCTCTGACAGATATTCGGCTGGCAATTTGACAACATCCACACGACGATTTGGCAATGTCTGTGTGATGCCCTCCTTGCAGCAGGTCGCACCAGGGACGCAGTGGAACGTTTCAACCAAATGACGCGGGAATTGGGTGATGAGACAAAGCTGCGTGATCGTTGTCTGGAATGGACTCTCGGTCAGCGATCGCGCACTTCGTGGTATCGTTATTCACGTAAGAATTTCTCTTAGACTTCAGGCGGCGTTCTTCCGAAAAAATGGAGCACCTCGGGGACACAGCGGTGGAAGCTCAGCAACATGACGAGGCCATCTCTGATTACACGACGGCATTGTCTCTCAAACCTCGTTCCCCACAATGCATTCTTGTCAAGCGAAGCAAGGTATATTTGGCAATCGGGTCATGTAAACAGGCCCTAGACGATGCAGACCAGGTATATCACCATTTCTCGTAGAAATTGGTCTCGTTTGACGGGTCGTAACCAGGTGATCAGGCTCGATCCGTCGTCACCATGGGGATACGAGATAAAGCACGCAGCTCACCATAAGGCAGGAAAGTATGACGATGCGATTGAGGCCCTCGAAGCGATGCTCTCGAAGATGGCGCAGTCGCCCAACCCAGACGTTCAACGTGAGTCACACGCATGTGACCATGACAGTGATGATTTATTTACATTTCTCGACAGAGCACGGCGACCGGTACATCAGCCCGTCGACCACACAGGCCGCGATTCGCAAGATTGTTCAGCGCACGATACGAGATTTCCCACGGGTGCTCATCAACACGACCACTGGCCGCCTCCACAATAAGGCCGAGCAGGCATTTGCCTTTGAATCGCTTCCAATCTTTAAAGAACTTGTATCGTCAGCAACGACACGCATCGACTACGTCCAGATCAAGCATGAAGTACGACAATACTTTCGCTATGTCATGCTATCGCACAAATTGGAAGACAACGAGCCAGTGTTCGGGAAGGTGATCCACGTAGCGGTGTACGACCTGGAAAGATCTCCGACCCATGACAAGCTGCAAACGTTTTGCAAGATTGTTCGGGATGCCGGATTCAATTGGGCATGGAGCAATACATGCTGTATCGACCGATCTGATCACTTCGTGCTCCAAGAAGCTCTGGTGGCCATGTTCGAGTGGTATCAGAGTTGCGCCATGATGATTGTGTTCCTCCGTGGTGTTCGCTCTTCATCACGGTGTGGTGCTCTCTTGAAGAGCATTTGGAACACGCGTGCCTGGACACTTCAGGAGTACATCGCTGCAAAGGTCGTCCGCTTTTACACTGAGGATTGGACGCCTTATCTCGATCTCGAGCTGCAGAACCACAAAGAATCGCGGGAAATAATATCTGAGATAGAGCAAGCGACTGGGTCATCTGCAGAGCAATTCATGGCGCTTCGCCCCGGCCTAACGAGCATTCGAGAGAAACTGCGTCTCGCTTCGACTCGGGAGACAACACTGGTGGAAGATGCTGCATACTCGTTGCTCGGCATTTTCTCGGTCACTAGTTTGGAAACAATATATGGCGAAGGGGAGGTCTCGCTGGGGCGTCTATTAGCCCATATTCTCACCGGATCTGGAGATGCGAGCATCCTTGCATGGACCGGGGAAGCTGGCAGCTTCAACAGTTGCCTTCCTGCCCATATCACTGTATTCGATGCACCAGCCACGTCTCACCTCCCGCCAGCAATTCCGGAAGCTGAGATGGAAAAAATCGTCACCGCGTCGCACACTTCCTCATTCGACCTCGACGCGGCCCTAAGTCTATATGATCGTCTTAGTGAACTTCCTACACCATGGTCTACGAGCCGGGTGAAACTTCCATGTATTGCATTCCAACTTCCCCCTCTATCCTCTCATTCCGACCGCATTTACCGCGTAGACGCCCCTGCCTTTGGAGTGGTGGAGATCATAACGAGACATGACCTCTCTCGAACCAAGTCTCTGTATCTCGTCCACCCCTGGTTGGATAGTCTCTTGGAGCAGGGAAATGTGCACAGTGGCGCATTCGCAGAGGACGATGTTGTGCCACCTCCTACACCTCCCACTGATGGTGAAGAGATCCCCGACGACGAACTTGAGGATTCCATGCCATTCCCTGAACCTGAGTTGTCGTCACACGTTACTTCCGAGCATATCGTTTCGATGGACAGAGACATGCTCGCACGACGACTCGTTGCACGTCTTAGACAGCCATTTGGTGCACTCTTACTCACTCCGGCAGAATCAAGTGGACGCGGGACGGATTACAAGCGGGTTGCAGCTGATTGCTTGATCAGGGTGCAGTTTCGGGAGAACGTCTCGCTGACTGATATTTTGGACAATGTACGCACGCTCGATGTTTTGTAACCCTGTACTGGTAGTATCTTCAAGTTGGACGATGATATGTACATCGGGCCGCCAGCTGATCTAAGCAGCAAGGAGGGTCTCAGGACGCGTCTGGTCAAACAGGATAATGCCAACAAGATGGCATCCGTGCCACCAACAACGGAGTCGAGCGGGTCAGGAGAGGGATCCGGGCCGTCCCGGCGACTGTGTCTGTGCGTAGAAATCCCTGGTCGCTTGAAGGTAGTGCATCCATAGTATATTCCGATACCTGGGACTAATCCGTGTTTAGCGTAGTCGGGTGATCCTCGAGGAGGATGAAGACGATGATAAGGAGGAAGACCTCCGTCCTATGAAGAAATCGACTGGTGGCCCACCCGTCATTACTCACAAGAGTCCGTGCGCATCGTGCGCTGGACGGTCTAAACTGTGTCGTGGACCAGAGGGGAGAATGTGCTTCTGGTGCGCTAAACTCAAGATCAAATGCTGCAAGTCTCTAGGACGATCGAGGGCGCAGAAGGCAGAGGAGGGCGAAGTCGTGACGGATAGCAAAGGAAAGGGGAAGGCACCCGGTAAGTGCCTGGTTCTGTAACCCGGATTGTTACTTATTCGACCCGCAGCTCGCGCGACTCGTGTTCGGGGGACACAATCATCCTAGACGATTCGGAGCAGAACAAGGAAGAGGAGACACCGAAGAAGATAGCGTGGACGAAGTCGCAGACCAAGGCACAGATCACCGGACCTGCGCACGACGCTGGCGTACGAGCCGTCAAGAGGCTCGAGGCAAAGATCTTGAAGAGGCAAGCACGCATCAAGGCGTCAGAAGCGGAGATGGCGGAGATAGGGGCGGATATGGCGAGTCGGCGATTGGGAGGGCGTTGGGGATGAAGACTTTAGATAGTGCGGTTCGTGTCCCCGTAAAATAGCTGTACTAGTAACAGAATGAATCCATATATTACAGTAATGTTCCTAGTAAGTAAGAAAAAGCAAACGAATGATAAGAAAGAGAGAAAGGACTCGGAATTCTGACGTGAATTCTAGCGGGTTCCTCAACGTACACGACGGCGACGGAAAACCTGTATCGCTCCTCGCCATGAACGCATCGTCATCATGGGGCTCGATAAAATCTGTCCGAGGTATGTACGAACTCTGGAACAATCCCTTGTTGGAAACTCACCAGAAGCGTTGAAACAGCGATGGACCGGGCCACCATATGCACGGGCGTATACTTATCAAGAAAGAGTAACGTGTGTGCAATGAGGAGAAGCCGTCCTCGAAAACACGTTATTTAACCTTCAGCACCTTCCCATGCGTCTCAGTACACGATACTTTACAAATATAGTACAGAAAACTATTGAAATTTGGCTTGCCATCTGCCCTAAAGCTCATCCTTTGGGAACCTTGTAGCATCTCCGCTTGGCACTCCCCCGTTCGCTACCACAAACGGAAATAGGAACTTCTCCGTGTCTGCGTCAATGTAACCGTTGTAGAAGATCAGCTGTGGGTCCTGGTTGCTGGTAAACGTGGTCTGGTCGTATGGGATGGGATCAGTTTCGTCCGGGCTAGGACCCATGTATTTCGTGCTCAGCTGGCCGCCAGCGAGCTGTCTCTTGATAATCTTCTTCGCCTCGTTGAATAGGACTGCGTAATGCGGCACCGGGCGCCCCCGCTTCACCTGATTCTTTATCACCGTGGTGATAGCGTACATCCATGGGTCGACCATGCCATTGTTGGTGCTCAATGCCTTTACGTTGAATTGCGTCTCGTGGCAGCCTGCAAGGAGCACGCCAGATGTTGCAGTGTGTGTGTCGAGCATCCCGCCACCCATGCATGACGAGGTGAGGATTGTGAGGTTGACCCCAGTTTTGAGATTCTAACAACGCAGTTAGCTGGGTGAAGCACGACGTTGAGTATACTCACTCCACGGATAGCCGTGCCTACCCAGTCATCGTTCACCACCTCCTTCGTCATCCCTTCGTCATTCTCCGCGAAGAACCATCCCTCGTCCTCGCCGTCCGGCTCGCCAGAGCCATCCTCATCAGGGAATGTTGTTCCATGTGCATCGACATATAAGAAGCAGACGTCTCCCGCAGACGCACTGGACAACAAACTCGTGAACTTGCTTTTGAAACGTGTGGCAGTGGGAGGGTCTTGCCCCTTCGTGCACTGCTTTGGGCCGCTCGCAGGTTCGATGTCATAGTAGCACAGCTCGACATCTTTCAAGGCAAAGCCCAAGTGCTTTGTTAACATATCCTGCACGAGGAATATGCCATTATCTGTGCCGGTGCCGAAGCGAATAATGAGGCCCTGCTCAAAACTAGCATCAGCAAGACAAAATCCGTAGAGTACGATGTTCTCTTGCCTTCTTCGTGCCCAATCCTCTGAAGTCGGTCTGCTCCATGCTGCTTGTGGTCTTCTGGCCGTTCGGGTTGGACATGCGAACTGTGGCTCCCTGCTCGCCGTTCAGCACGGTAGCCTCAAATGTGTAGTACCCATCATCGAACAACCCGCTGGCGTCGCCGTTTGAAGAAGTGGTGACGGAACGGAAGGTGGCATTAACGCTGTGGTTTGTCTTTCTGTTTCCACCGTTGTCGACCGTCCACTGGTGGTACAATCCAACGGGGGCACCATCGGACACACCAGCAGGGATGACAAATGTGACCATCTCATTTTCCGCATAACTAAGCCAGTCGAGCTTCCCTGTGCATACGGCAGTGGAGGGAACTCGCGCAGCGTCCTGGTGCTGCAGCTTCAACGTCATGGAATCGGAAAGTTGGCCCTGTGGATTCCGCATTGTCGCCGTGAGCGTGCTGAAGTCGCTCGACACGATAGCATCAAAGCTGTAGTAGTCGAAGGAGAAGCTAACTTGGTATTTATCACTGGTGGTGACGCTATTGATTATGCCTGCCTACGAAACAATAAGCGGGCAAGCACTATGGGCCGATGTGGATTTGTCGGGTGAAGACCATTACATACCTGGACACAATTAACCTTCTCCGTGCCTTGAGCGTTTTCTGTCCATTGCCAATAGGCACAGATCGGATCCTTCAGAGCAAAACCGGCAGGAAAGACAATAGTAATGTTTTCGTTGACTGCATACTCGAACCAGTTGAGCTTGCCATTGTAAATGAACATTGGAACGGGGGATGTTGTCAAGTAGCGTTGTGGACTGACAGCCTCGACAGCTCGCTCGCCATTATATGTAGATCGGACCCCATATAGGGTGCATAGGGGATAACCCGGGTCAGATAGGGATGGTTCGGTGGTCAAGATGCCCGTGCGGGAGTCCCAGGTAGATGTGATGAGGGACAAAGGCCATTTGACGAGACACTGGTCCTGATGGCGTGAAGAGACATTTGGATGGTGACCTCTATTTCAGCCGTGACAGCGCCGCACCGTAATGATCGAAAACTGCTAATGGGTGACGGTGATCCAGCAAGCGCAGCAATTTAATAATCGGATGTTAGCGCTTACCACTGGACCACTGGCAAATCTAGGAAACGACATGCAATGACGTTCAGGTCTCTTGGGTAGTCCTAGTCCATGCTTAGCTCGCAGCGGCTCTCTCACAGGCCATCGCACGCGAAGTGCAACATATCAACTAATCCAAAGGGGAACAACCCCAAAGTTCAGCCTTCGGAACGAGTCTCTCACAGTCCTTCCTTTTCTTACCAAACACGCTGCAGCGGAATGGCTGCAGCACGGGTGAACCCGCGGGTGCTGGAGCACCTACCCGCACCCGCAGCTATGACGGGTGCATACGCGCAGCTGCGGGTACGGGTTGATGGACGGGTATGGTGATATCATACTCGTACCCCCCACGGGTTTACCCGCAGGTACTGCGTACGTCCAACTGGGTTGAGGACCACAGTGGGGTGAACGAGCACGCCTCCGGAGTGCTGTCAAAACCCCAATACATCATATCTGGCTATATCGACAAACTGCCATTTCGATCATCCGAGTCCATCCCCTCATCATATCAGATCTCGAGAGGCGGACATCGCGAGTCAGCAGGTGGAGTTGGAGGCGATTAAGAGGGCGTTGGGGATGAAGTGGATAATGGGGTTCGTGTCCTGTAAAATAGTATCCGTCGTCTCCTGTAGTAACAACATGAATCCGTGTGACGTGACTGACGTCCGAATGCGAATCCGTGTCCGAGTATCCGTATATCCGAGTAATGTTCCTAAGTAAGAAAATGAAAAGAATGATAAAAAAGAGAGAACGGCATTCTGACGTGAATTCTAGCGGTTCCTCGATGTACACGACGGAAAATCTGTGTCGCTCTTCGCCATGAACGCATCGTCATCGAGTCATGGGGCTCGATAAAATCTGTCCGAGATATGTAGTACGAACTCTGGAACGATCCCTTGTTGGAAACTCACCGGAAGCGTTGAAACACGAGGCGATGGACCATGTGCACGGACCTATACTTATCAAGAAAGAGCAACGTGTATACAACGAAGAGAAGCCGCACCTTACCCGCTGATCCCCAGATTCCCCTGGCCCACGAATTGTCGATGGCGCTGCTGACAGCCAACGTCGACAATAACTGGTGCGTCCCGACAAGATGGAGCGCGCTTTCACGTTGACCGTTGAACAAGAACCCCAAATTGACATCGGCGGCAGCAAGAACATATATGCAGTGAGTTTCTCAACGAATGGCAAGTATCTGGTGAGCGGTGCGTTCGAGGAGGTCCGGGTGTGGCAAGTGGAAGACTGCAAGCGAATCGCAACGATGAAAACGGGGAGTCCTCTCAACTGTCTCGCTGTATCGGCGGATGGCAGATGGACCGCGGCGGGGACAGAAGGGGGCGACATGATTGTGTGGGACGTAGAGACGCCCTGCGAGCAGGTCTTGTCGCGCGAAGGTCTCCACCGCTCCGTCAGCGCGGTCGATTTCTCGCCTGACTCGACCCGACTCGTCACCGCGTCGTCCAACTCGGCCTCGGTCTGGGACGTTGCGACGTCCAAACGGGTGTTACTACTCGGCCAGAATAAGACGTTGATAGCAGCAAAACACTCACCACGGGGCGATCGAATCGCGACTGCCACTTGGAAATCCGTTCAAGTCTACGACAGTGGCGATGGCCGTTTGCTCGCGGACATCGAAGTGACGGTCATCCCGTCCTTCAACAATGGTCTCTTCTGGTTCAACGACCACCTCCTTGTCGTATCTGATGACACAATCAAGCAACTTGATCCATTCACTGGGTCAGCTGTGTCCGAATGGCCTGCTCCAGATAGCAATGGATTCTCGCGCATCGCTCTACCAAAGCACGGAAAATTCATCGCATACTCAGCGAAACATACCATCACGTTCTGGGACACCTCGACACATACCCAATTCAGTCGCATCCAGCACCCTGAACTCATACGTTCAATGTCAGTCTCGCCGGACGATCGGTTTCTCGCAATTGGTGGAGAGGATGGGAAAATCGTCATCAAAAGTCTATCCGACATCCATGTGAGTACCATGTATCACTGAATCACTCTACTGGCTTCAACAGCTTTACTGACAAATCTCACCATGTAAGGCATCCGCCTGCGAGCGAAGACAGCAGAACGGACAACCTCCGACATTCGGAGGTCGCGAGGGCATTTCTTCTGACTCCACCCTGGTAGGGTTTGATCACTCTCATTGTACGCATCACACTCTTGGTAAGTGGTCATACATCTCGTGGTTTCGTCGCTCACATAAAGGTTCCTGCTAGACTGTCATCAGCGTTCTTCCGAAGAGATGGAGCACCTCGGGGACACAGCGGTGGAAGCTCAGCAACACGATGAGGCCATTTCCCATTACACGACCGCATTGTCCCTCAAACCCCACTCCCCGCACGGCATTCTTGTCAAGCGAAGCAAAGCATATTTGGCAACCGGGTCATGTAAACAAGCTCTGGACGATGCAGACGAGGTATATTATCATTTCGTACAAGTCGATCTCGCTTGACGCGTCATGACCAGGTGATCAGGCTCGATCCGTCGTCGCCATTGGGATACGAGATGAAGCATGCGGCTCTACATAAGGCAGGAGAGTATGACGATGCTATCGGTGCCCTCGAAGCGATGCTCTCGAAGATGGCAGAGTCACCTGACCCGGATGTTCAACGTGAGTCGTATGCATGTTACCACGATGAGGATACTTTTTCACATTCTTCCGTAGAACGTGGTGACCGGTACATCAGCCCATCGAGTACACGAGCAACAATCCGCAAAATTGTTCAACGCACGATACGAGATTACCCACGGGTACTGATCAAGATGACCACCGGCCGCCTCCACGATAGGGCCGAACAGGCATCTGCATTCGAATCCCTCCCAATCTTCAGTGAACTTGTATCGTCGACGACGATGCGCATCAACTACGTCCGGATAAAAGATCAAGTACGACAATACTTCCGCTATGCGATGTTTTCGCACAAGTGGGAAAAGAACGAACCACTGTTCCAGCAGGTGACACACATATCGGTGTATGACCTGGATGAATCTCCGACTCATGATAAGCTGAAATCGTTCTGCAAGATTGTTCGGGACGCTAGACTCAATTGGGCATGGAGCGATACATGTTGCATCGAGAAATCAAATCACTTCGTGCTCCAAGAAGCGTTGGTGGCCATGTTCGAATGGTACAGAGGTTGCGCCATGGTGATTGTCTTCCTCCGTGGTGTTCGGACCTCATCGCAGCTCGGCGCTCTCGTGAAGAGCATTTGGAACACTCGCGCATGGACGCTTCAGG
The DNA here is from genome assembly GCA_038088775.1 of Boletus barrowsii. Lineage (NCBI taxonomy): Eukaryota > Fungi > Basidiomycota > Agaricomycetes > Boletales > Boletaceae > Boletus > Boletus barrowsii. Next base: position 6,271 of record JBBPJP010000605.1, on the reverse strand, counting down.
AATACATTGCTGCCAAACTTGTCCACTTTTATACGGAGGATTGGACTCCGTATCTCAATCTGGAGCTGCCGAACCACAAAGAATCACCTGAAGTCATCTTGGAGATGGAGAAAGTTACTAGGGTGACTGCAGAACAGTTGACGGCACTCGGTCCAGGCTGGACTGGTATTCGAGAGAAGTTATGTCTCGCTTCGACCCGGGAGACAACGGTGTTAGAAGATGCTGCGTATTCGTTGTTCGGCATTTTCTCAGTTAAATCCTTGCCAGTTATATATGGCGAACGGGAGGCTGCACTAGGACGTCTATTGGCATATGTTCTCAACGTGTCCAGAGACGTAAACATCCTCGCATGGACCGGGAAGTCTGGCAGGTTCAACAGTTGTCTGCCCGCGTACATCAATGTATTCAAAGATCCAGCAACATCTCACCTCCCCCCACCCATTCAGGATGTCGAGATCATCGCCGTTACTCCATTTGACTTCGATGTAGCTATGAGGTTATACGACCGTGTCGACAAGCTTCCTGCGCCCTCTTTTGCAGAAACTCGGATGAAACTTCCATGCATCGCGTTTCAGCTCCCCCCTCTATCACGTCACAAGACCCGCTCTGGCCAGGTTTTCTATCGCGTGGAGACTCCAACCTTTGGGGTTGTAAACGTTAAAACGAGACAACACCTCCCTCGGATGGAGTCTCTCTACCTCGTCCACCCCTGGTTGGATACACTCTTGGAGCAGGAAAACATGCGAAGCGGCGCATTCGTAGAGGAGGATGTCGCGCCACCCCCTACGCCAACCACGGATGGCGAGGAGATTCCCGACGACGAATTCGAGGACGATTCGTCCCCACTCCCTGTGCCTGAATTGCCATCCTACCCTGCTCACGAGGATATCGTCCCAAACAAAGAAACGCGAGTACGACGGTTTGCTGCGCGCCTCCGACAACCATTCGGTGCACTCTTGCTCACGCCTGCACCGTCGGGACGACGTGCGACGGATTACAAGCGGGTCGCGGCGGATACCTTGATCAGGGTGCAGTTCGAGGAGTGCGTCTCGTTGGCTGATATTCTGGACAATGTACGGACGCTCGACGTGTTGTGACTTGGGCAGTGTTTCAGACGACGATGTATTTGAGGCCTTCCAGTGATGGTACCGTACACGTATCATGGCATGGAATGGGCGCTGTCTTCGTACGCAACAGTGCTTGTGAGGCTTTTCTCTGACATGCATGCCTGCCTCAGGGCCCGGCTCCAGTACATCCCAGACTCCTTGTCATGCCGAAGTACTAGTCGAGCGACGGACAAGGCTCTTAGTATCATGCCATGATCTGGAACCGTATATATCTACATCCGCCGGTTTGAAGTCGTCAGCGTGGGGTGGAGATCCGATGATGATTCGGAATCATTCCAGATTCCACATGGTCATGCAATCGAGCGACGCACACACATTTGGCGGGGGAAGCGCCTTGAGAGGCTCAGCTTGCTCCGGAACGGAAAACCACAGCCCAAAGTCCTCGGCTAACCTCGAGGCTGGGAGGGACCGTTACGGTGTTACAGCATCCCACCGCTGCGGCCGCATGGCTGGGACACGGTCACGCAGTCACGTTCATCCTCCCCTCTCTCGCATGTTCGTGTTGGAGTTCAATCGACATAGTCCGTATTTAGTAGCTTACCTAACACGACCGTTATTTTCCGTTCGTACGTAGCATACAACCTCAGTCGACTACCACGTCAACTGAGGTAAGATATCCTTTATACACTCATTACTACTCTTACTTACTACTGTAGACTTATACTCATCTACAGGTAATATAGCAGTCGACTACCACGTCAACTGAGACTTATACTCATCTACATCTTCACATGATGATTTGAGCATGATTTCCACCACCTCCGCAGGAAAGGAGTTTGCTCCATGTTGCAGAAGTGAGTGTGTCTGAAAAGTTGGCCCCAACCATGAGATATAAGCAGGGGACTTACTAGACGACTTGATTGAGACATGTGGTGGAATTCAGTAAAGAATGTTGTCTCCAACTCGCCACCTGAGTGATTGTTGGTCTTGAAAGATTTTAGGACCTTGTTTAGCTGTTCATAAAGGAAAGTCCAGAAATCGTGTAGTGGCCCGAAATTGCACACAAATGTGGCAATGTGTGTGGTGTAATGATGATTTGGTTTGATACAACTTGATCCATAGAGCTAAAGGAAAGATTGAGTAGAGTTAGTGACTCAGCGTGTATTTGTGGTACTCACCCAAATCAATTCTGTACAGTATTCACGAAGGAGGCGATCAGCCTCAACGATGTCATGGTCCAACAACATATGCTTGACAAGAATACGCAAGGCCATATAGAGTTTAAGGAAATTGGCTGGGTCATCAGGGTAAAGAACAGCCTTGAGTTTGTCAAGCTCGTCATGAGCTCCACCACTGTTCTCATGAGCAGTCCTGTCTTCTGGTATGTTCTGTGGCTTCAAAGCTGGTGCATTGAGTGGTAGTTCTGAACCAAGCATGGGACATGAATTTGAAGTGGGAGTTCTACCAGTTCCCTTTGCAAGCTGATTATATTCGGTAGTAGGCCTAATCTCCATCACGATGCCAAATACGTACCAGTCATTGCTCTGCGAGTCTAGCCTTTTCAAGCTTTTTCTCCGCTAGTACATGGGCCTTCTCAGCTTGCTTTGCTCCATTTGCCTTGAGTTTTTCAGCTTTCTTTAACTTGACCACCATTACTTTCTCCTGTGCAATCCATGCCTTTTCAGCCTCGTATACATCTTTACCTTGTGCTTTGGCAGCTTTTAATGCCTGGGAGTCTACCACTTTCTTGGCCGACTGCGTAGTCTTCCCGGCTTCCTGATGAGAAATGAGCATAACACAGTCATTTAGGACTTGTTGACTATCTGCGTTTGGTAGACAGGCACTCCAGAGCTGGGGGATCTATCTCGGGATTGAATATTATCCTGGTGGGGATAGAAGACTTGACTTACGATGATGGGACCATATATAGTGGATAACTATAACCACTGATCAGCTGTCAGGGACCCACCAGATGGCATGCTGATATTGGTGGGAAGTTTCCCGCAAGCCACAGCAACAACAAACTATAGGAAGCGGGACAGTAAGGGCAACAACCGAATGACACGAAAAGGTCAGCATGCTGTTATGGTCTACGAAGGGGGTACTCATTTTTCTGCTGTTTTTCCTTGACTCTTTCGCTCACCTTTCCTAGTCTCACTCTCTCGTCATTGTACGTGGTTGTATTTGTAGTGGAGTCATCCTCCACACTACCAGATATGTTCTCTCGATCTGTTTCCCTTTATGTCTTACACGGCGCCCCGCCTATACCTTACTTAGACTTTCATTCCACTTCCGTCCACAGTCGATTTATTCAGACTTCTCACTGCGGACTATGCTTTACTGCGCATACTGCGTACTGTGCATCTCCGACTCAGACTGACTCGCTTTGCTGCACATTGAGTCATATGTACTATGGAGACGGTATCCCTTCACGCTCCCGCTCCTTTATTCCCTTATTTATCTTTCCGCAGCACTTGGGGCCTACCGTATATATAGTTGCGTACTTTCCCCTTTGTATTTTCCCTTTAAGCTAGTTCTACACAATATAGCGTTATTCTAGTAACCTTTGAGTCTAGTGAGCCTCTTCAGGTACCTAGATAGAAGAGACCTGTCAAGTCTTCGCATTGTCTTGAAGATAGACCCAAGACCTCAGAGATCCTCGTCCCTCGTCTCTCTTTTTGTTCTATGATCTTCAGCCTGTATCACAGCACACTCCGTCATCCCTACGCTGTGCGTTACACATGCACCTCGGCTAACATCTGATGGAAGACATGAAGCTTGTGGGTAGCACAAAGTATCTTCCCCTGCACCCAAATGTTGTAGAAGTGTGTTTTTACAAGACCTAGTAATAACAAACTTGAAGATCAGGTATTTGGGAGGGAGGAAGGAATCGTTACTCACTGAGAAACAGATTGTGCATTGGATCGACCACAATTTGTTCAACAAGATTGAAGTAGGGAAGTCTAGATAATTCAGTATAACATGTTGCATACTCCTTGACAAGGTTTTTCCATGCAGTTGGCTTGTTGTTGTTGGCTCGTGTGATCCAACATGCAGTGCAAAGATAGGTATGGGAATGGGAACCAAATCCACCAAGTTTGTGTGCAGTGGGCTTATCACAAACCACTGCAATGAGGATAACATGGACTAAGCGACCTACAGATCCTGTAAGAAACCAATCTGAAGAATATGAAATGTAATACCTTCAGGACAAGACTTGGTAGGGACTTTGATGCTGTTTTTCCAAAGTTGAAGTAAGTCAGAGATGATGGGTCGGAGGAAGCATTGAATCTGGTCGGGATTTTGTTCCTTGGGGCCAGGGAGAATACTTGTGAGGAGGAGGTTGGCAGTTCTGTATCTTTAAAAGAGTGATCAGACGTATTGCGAGACCACAAATCTCATACTACCTATACTCTAGCAGGAGATTGCAGATTGAGAAAGAGGTTGGACAGGATGAATGCAATGGGACGATGTTACTGCAGATGTATGAGAACCTGGTATGTACATGAGGCCCATGTGGTACATGAGATGTGGTGTAAGCATACATACCAGTCGATGCCTAGATTGACCCCAATTCGAAGCTCCCCATTTGGTCCTTTAGTTTTACCTGTACCATTAGAGAAGAATAGCTTTCCATCAGCAGCTTTGAGCTTTGAGCGACACATATTGCCATCAAATATGTCTTGATATTGGCCTGGTGTGTGTGGCTTAGTCCGCCATTCATCCAGAGCACTTTCGAGTCCCAGTATTGCAAGGAGAGATTGAATTGGCTGCGAGAGTGATAGATAGGGATACTTTATATACAGAATCTTGTTTGTCTGATCTTTGCCTCATTTGGTCTTGTCAGGAAGGAAGACAGTATTTCTGATCCCTTTCACCCCATTTCGACACCATTTCACAACTGGAGTCCGGTTACATCCAATACAGCCCTCCCCCCACATCTTGTTGTTATCTATGTGACCATTACATGGCTTCATCTTCAATGGCACCTACCGCGTGCTGCATGCAACGTGTTGCTTTCCATCTTTACATGCCTTCTTATGGTCCTGTTGCTAAGTTGTTCACCAGAGGTACAAGGACTTCATCATCTGAGACAAGGTGTGTGCTTGTCCACACATGTGATTGTTGACTGTGCGTATGTGGTCGTCGACGTACACTGATTGCATGGTTACTCAGGGCAGAGATTGTCCACTGGGTCTCAGAGAGTCTGGAGCCATTCAACATCATTAGTGACCGAGGATTCCAGTGTTTAATGAAAACAGGACGACCCGAGTATCACTTTTACTGCATCCGAAGACTGTGTCGCATGATGTTCAGCTCGTCTTTGCCAATGTACGGAAGCAGATTGCTAAGATGTTACAGGTGAGTTGTGTCATTGTGTGTATGGAACAGCCTGAGAGACAAACCTAACATACCAGGAGTATGATGGTGAGCTAAGTTTTGCCACTGATGCGTGGACATCACCTAACCATACCACATTCATAGCAGTGATGGTCCATCTCGTACATGATGAGAAACCACTTGCAATGGTCGTAGATTTTGTTGAGTTGGCCATGCTGTGTTGTCCATCAATTACAATGAATGTACCTCATTGAAATGCTGTGAATATCAGGCATATAGTGGTGTAAACATGGTGGATGTGTTCGTAGGAATCCTGACTGATTTCAGGATATCCAACAAGGTATTTAAGCCACAAGAAAACATGGATACACTCACCTGATGGATGGGAATAGATCTTGAGTGTCACAGCTAACAATGCATCATCAAACGACACAATGACAGATGAGTTAGCTGATTGCCTGGCCCGTTTTGGTGGAGAATCAGTGCGCACGCGTTGTTTCCTACACATCATCAATTTAGTAGTGAAAACCTTAATTCAAGCGTTTGACTTACCCAAAAAGAAGGGTAGGGAGAATCTGGATGACAAGCTGAAGGAACTCAGCGATGAATACAACCTGGAGGAGTTACAGATGCAGCTTGATGCTTATCAGATGAGGTTTGAGGGTGGAGAGGGTGCGGGAGATGCACCAGATTTGATGGATAACTGTTATGGTCTACGAAGGGGGTAGTCATTTTTCTTCACTTTTCTTTAACTCTTTCGCTCGCCTTTCCTAGTCTTGCTCTATCGTCACCATACGTGGTTGTATTCGTAGTGGAGTCGTCCTCCACACTACCAGATACGTTCTCTCGATCTGTTTCTCTTT
>JBBPJP010000604.1:0-18454 GCA_038088775.1 Boletus barrowsii | reverse complement strand
GATCAAACTTGCCCTCGGATTTGAGCTTGACGAGGGTCGCGATCGTCTCTTCCACCGACACTTTGGCGTCGACGCGTGCGCATTGGAATAGATCGAGGCGCTTTGTGCCTCGCAGTTTCTCGTTGACGAGGTTGACGCTCCTCGCGATGTTTTCGGGTCTTGGGGAAAAGGGCGGGTCTCAGCGAGTATACAAGAGACTTTTTTCAGTGTCACGTACGAACTGTCCGGCTCAGTGGACATGTATTTCAACCCCCCCTTTTCAGAGTCAGCGTTCCATCGACATGCACGACGTCCCACGACGCACCTTGACTGACAAAAAAGCCCTCTCCGCATAATCGGGGTACTTTTCAAAGAACTCGGCGATCAACTCGAGGTTCGCAGTGGTGAGGTTATGTCCGTAAAATTCGCCTGTGGGAAGGCAACGACGGTTACCCCAATGATCGGTACGACGACAAGTACGCCCAGAACGGTCAAGTCGAAACGTCGTTTGCTTACCTCCGTTGAGGAACATCTTGGCGCCGGGCGGGAGCGCGTCGATCCCTGCCTTGATGGCTTCGAAACATTCGTCTTTGGGAGAAGGCTCTGGTTTCCATCTGGAAAGTGATGTGATTCACCTGGCGGGCTTGAGGCTGCAACGCAAGCTCGACGCACGTCATCATCATGAGACCATGCTACAGGGGTTGCACGGTTGAGATGATAGTGATGCTGGTGGATCGACACTTACGCCGACTTTACCAACGACGGTGTCAGACGCTGTTCCTCCGAGGTTAGTTGTAGCACGAGTCATCTTGGTTGATGGTTGGACGTTGGGAGATGAGGTCGTCAGAACCCCTGTTTCTTATCAGCAAATATACGTTATCTACGACAAATTATGGCCATCTTGAAGCCTCAGACTACGGTACTTGGATCAACTTTAGCTGCCAGGCCGGTCGAGCCCATTAATATCTTGCCTACGAGTCCAGGAGTTCCAAGTATGCCACACGACACGTCGTCCCATCTCGGTCCCTAATCTTCACCAACACATATGGCTGAGAAAGTCTACCAAAAGCCAAGGTGAGCGAAGCAACAAAAGAATACGTTACAAGCCGCGCACGTACCTCAAGGCCTGTTTGCGCAGGGCAAAGTACTGCATAACGGGAATCGCACCGATCGCAAAGCCTTCGCCGCGTAATAGCGACACGTCGCCCGTCGTCACGTATCCAACTATGTCCGTCTGAGCAGGCTTGATCTCTCCGAGCTACAAACAAGACGCCAACACGAGAGAATATTACTGTCCGCTGTGCATAATGAAGCGAATGGGACAACGTACCTCGTACTCGTTTGGCGTGCTCGAATCAGCAGCACCCCGAGTCTCTTTCTCAAATGTCTTGATCCATTTACGCGCCTCAGGATCCTCCATCTTGTAAATGTTCGCCATGTCAGTCGGTGCACCCCTCCGTACCATCTTCGCCCGAACCATCACGAGCGCTGATCGCATCAGATCGTCCGCAGATAATGACGCATCCAAAGGTGTCATGTGGTTCTTTTCCCGAAGCTTGTTTATCTCACCCAGAAACTGCACCGGGGCGATGAATGGGTCGGAAAGTATCGTGGAAACTCGAGGCCCTCGCAGAAGCCAGGGTCGGACATTGGAACTTGCCTCGTCTATCCGCATCATGTCAGAATCAGGAGGGTTTTCCCGTTGTGTCGTTAACAATTCTTCCTCTTCTTGTCTTCCGCTCCCCGCAGTCTGTGTGGCATTCGGCTTCTCCAACCCAAGTACGACACCCCAATCTGCGAGCCAGGGACTTCTCGTTCCCAACTTTTCATAATTTGGCTTCTTCGCAGGAGGCGTTCGTTCCCAACGCGCCTTCTCTTGCTCAGCACGATCGTTGGTGACGGCGTCATACGCAGCAACACTGGGATAGTCGTTTGGGAACCCGCCTACACCAGCTTCAAAGAATTGTTTCATGCGTTCTCGTTGACCGGCAAATCGAGTGCCTGTATAAAGAAGGGAAGAAAGGAAAGCCATGCCCCAGCCTGCAGGGAACAACAATGTCCATCCGTGGACACCTTGCGTATCACCAGATTGTGATGGCTCGATGGAACGTTGGATGAGGATGATGGGAACACGATCATCCTGGCGCAGAGGATTGAGCGGGGTACCTGGAACGAGGTTCTAAATTTGGGTAGTATAACATCGAAGCAATGAAAGAGTAACGCCAACCTTGGATCGCCTTTCGTCGAGATCCTTCTTCTTGTACCTGGGCTTCTTCAAAGATCCCCGCTTCTCCTCATCCCACAGTTCGCTTTGTGCCGTAAGGGCGGTGGGAAAGATGAAGGGTGGGGATATTTGGGTAGAAGATTGCGCGACGTCGGGATAGTGGGGCTTCGCATTCTTTGGAGGGAACCTGCAAAAGTGAAGTTAGAGCCTAGGACTACATATATCCAGCACGCATACTTTAGACGTGGATCAAGGACTTTGAGCCCGACCACCATTCCCCGTGGTATACCGCTGGAAGATTGTAGATCCGTCAATGAATCCCAAAGCTGCGGATCGGCATACGTGAGAGACATGCTAGCATGTTCGGTAGAATAACCAAACCTTCTTGACGTCCTTCCTATCGTCATTCCCGACAGGAGATAAAGCGCCCTTGATTACCTGACTCGACTTGGGTCCCATTATCTCGAAAGCATTGATACACCCTCTAAGATCCACGATTTCGATCTCTGCATGTTTCTGTGGGTCTTTCTTCTTGCTCTGTTCCAGGACGTACGAAGCCGAAGTCCGCACTGATTCGAAAACGTCTTCAAAGATAGCCGGATGACAACGGAACCAGATAACCCGTGGGCGGTTATTGGATTCAGGTAGTTTACTATCATCTGTCTGCTTTTCCTTGCCTTTGCCTTTCCCCTTTCCTTTCCCCTGTTCCGACTGTGCAGGCGGTTCCCGAGTGTGGGATGGGTTGGTCTCAGGAGACAATGGTTGCCATATGATCGTAATAGGACCCAACAGGGCGAGTGGATAACTCGCGTGTTTGTACACACCAGCCTCGCAGGCGCGACCATCGGCCATACAGCTACCACAGACATCAGCAGTGGGCAACGGGTCGAATACCTCACAAACCGCTTCATCCCAGAGACTTGTGGGTCACAGCATTGTTCGAGCACCGCCCGGAGGAGCCGTTGCGGTCCCTTGAGCTCTATCGTTGCATAATAGGATGCATCGTGCAAGATAGAACCATGCATCGATGCACGGTGCGACGGTCGGAAAGCCTTTTCAGTAGGGGTCACAGCCTGAGAGGGAGCATCCATCAGCTGGCGCACGATAACATGATGCACAAGACATACAAGTCGATACCCCCACATATTTTGCATTTTGGCCCTTTTAGCATGCCAGACATGTGTCTCTAACCACGACTTGTCGCCTGGGATTGGTTTGTGCGAGTTCAATACACAAGAGGGTGGCTCAACGAAATAAAGCTCACGCTGGCGCTTCAGGAGAGCCTCGGTCCGGGTAATTTGATTCGCTCTGCCTCGTTTGGGGCGGCCGAGGAGTCGACGTTTGTTCGCGTCCATCTGTAAAGTGGTGCATATATGCGGTAACAAACGTCAAGACGGACTCACCTCTGCCCGCGCCTTGTCTCGCAGGCGTATAGGGACGCGTCGGACATCGTGACTGGCTGCCCTACGACGGAGGTGTCGAGGCAGGGTTTGCCACGCGCGATGCGTCGAGCTCCCACTACAATGCAATAAGAAACCGATTTGAAGGTGAGCTGGTGACATGCCTAGCAGTTTTTATTGCCTTCTGCATTGCATCGATCTCGTACGCACGCGCCTAGACGACCTTTGGTAACTGAAATTCACGGATGGTGAAAGAAACATACCTCTGTGAACCTCTCCACGTCCAAGGAAGCTGGCAAACTCTGCATTGCTTTTGTACCCAATCGATGTCAGCGAACGACGAGCAAAGCTTTGTGGGCGTACAGTTGAACTGAATGGCCGTCTTGGAAGGACCCGCGGAAGACGACGATGCTACAGCGTTCCTCTGGTCGTTTGTGGTGTTTGAACCACTTGCAAAGGACGTCCCTTGAACCTGTATCGTGCGCGCATCGGCCACCTTGAGTTTCTTGCGTTCTCGCGCGCTGGATTCACCAGCATCGTCATTCTTTCGTTTTGGAGGCATCGTGTGCCCTCCAAAGTCGCGGTGGACCTTGTCCAATTTATCCGGCAAATGCCGAGCCATAAACACCCTCTTCGTTCTCCACGACCACCAACGATGGCCTCGACATTCGTACTCGCACGCCACCTCGTCCAGCGCACCGGCAGAACACATGCTCGACTCTTCTACACCTCGCCCATCACCCGCAACGACGCGCCCAATCTCGGAACAGTGTCTAGTCCAAAGAAACCCATCGGCGGGTTCCGTGGCGGGTTCGGATTTCTCATTGCTTGTCCCGTGCATTCTCGCGTGTACTCATATGCTATGCTACTGTCGATCGGGGACGGTGTATTAGGATCATCGGTTTCTTGTTTGGTTTCTCGCTCGCGTCGGCGTATGCTGCGTACCACCTACTGGACGAATACAAGGCTGCCTCGGCAGCGCTGCAGGCCAGCGTCGAAGAACTACAAGCCAGTACTATCAAGGTAGGGGGATAAACGGCGCTCGTGCATGAACGGTCTTGTTCATGTTCGTGTGCCTGGTTTCCCTACAGGTGACCGCACACGTACGGAGGATCGAAGCGGTGGAAAAGGACTTGAAGACGCTGTCGCAACACTCGGCCAGCAAAGACGACTTGTCGCGAGTTCGGGCAGAGGTCAAAAAGTTGTACGATGGTCTTCATATAGGTCCGTGTCGCTTTGCAGACGTGTTTGGCTTTCCCTGACAATGTTGTCCCATAGAATTCCTTGATCTGAGAAATCATGTGTGGGGGATGCGTGAGTACCTCTGTTGTCACACCACAGCACATCATCCCTCCTGACTTTACACCGCACGACAGAACAAGATTTACATGCTTTAGCTAAAAAGGAAGCAGTACCTGTCCGTGAATAGAGCATACCCTATCTACGCCAACTCTCTCCTCGTTTCTATCTGAATGCCGCTTTGACACGTGGACTTTACTCGTATTAGAGTCGCAGAAGATTACCCATCACCGCATGCAACTCAGTTATACCCCGATTATATACTAATAGAATGGAAACCATGCTTCTAGGTCAGTGGTATGTCTCCCCTTATCTCCAAAGAGTACGAAACAGGCACTACGTCTTCAGACCTGTTTGACTCTTAGTACTCGCAATGTGTCATTCCATCAGGCGACCATCTTGTCTAGATCATCTTGGCATGATCCCCCCCTGCTCTGTTCTCCATGAATCCACATAATCTGTCATTGCAGAACAAACATATGTACGAGCAAGTCCGCGTCACAAAGTAAAGAAAGCGGGGAGTGGGCCTGTTCCCGGAGCAGACCCACCATGGAAAGGAGGGGTAGCTATCTTACACAACAGGCTGAACGAACTCGACGAGAAGATGTTGAAGTTATGGAGGGAGACGATTGGCCGACAGGAAGTTGGGACGGATGGATCCCTTTGTTCCCTTACACCGGGCTTTTCTCAGATTGTTTCTCCGATTGCTTGGAGATCACAATCCTGACCGGTGGCTAGGAGACCTGATCAGTCATATAAACTCATGCGGGCAAGGGCGAGATACATACTTTCTTGGCGCGCTTGTCAATGAGTTGTTCCCCGATCTTGAATACCCGTTGATGTTGAATGTCGGCGCACAGACGGCCGCGAGCGTTGAGTCTGTAGTAGGAGTGGAACATCAGTCATGAGTTACTTTGATAGTACGGCAAGGTTCAAGTTGACTGACGCAACAAGGAAGGCGTTTGCGAACACTGGATTTAGCGCAACGTCGAACGGTCAACACCCTTTCGAGGATCAAGGAGAGCGCTTACCTCCAGGCATGAAGATGTATAGACTAAGCCATGCAACTTGACATGAGGTCCGATATATCAGCTTGCCCACGGACAAAAATGATCGAGGACGTACGATTGGTCTTTGCCACACAATACTACAAGAGGGTTAGGTGGGCCATTGTCAGAGAGGGAATGGTACACTCACGACGATCACGGCGGCAAGGCCAAAGAGGCTGTCGAATCGCTCAGCAACTGACATAACCATGGTTCATGTAACTCACCTCGTCACTACGCTCGTTTCTGCAGCGAATCGAGTTAGTTCACAGTAAAGTGCCAGAGAGAAGAACTGACCGGCTACCCAGCAGAGCAGACGGGTGACATGCCCCAAGGTACTGCACGATTGATTGATTTATGCAAGTCAGTCAAGAAAATGACAACGCACTCTGCTACTTGTGTTTCAGATCTGAGATAAACTGCAGTCGCAATGTTGATTGCCAGATCACAGGCTAGCCCAGAGATGACGACCAGGGGAAATATCCAACTTTGGCTGAGCTGACTCGTCAAGTCGGCGGTCGGGTTGGTAAAGAATAAGCTCGCTGCTCCCAAGGCAGCCGTGAACGTGAAAATACAGAATAGGAAGAATAAGAATGCCAACGAATGGTTACGGGACACTTTCATGATACGATAGGAAAAGAAACACTGACATGCTTCCTGTCAGCGCAAGAGAAAGGGCAGAAGGATAGTAAACTCACTCGTTCGAGAAACAAGATAAGAGCGCCACAGACACCAGAAACACCGAAAAGAATGGTGGCATAAATGGGCATGGGTTCATCCCCGGCGTTCATTTTGTGGCTTTCCCAGAGCCAAGCAGCCATACATCCGAGGTGTGAGAGTAGAAGAAATCTAGCATGCAGATCACGCGTTTAGAGACAAATCGCCCGAGATCCAAGTTGACCTCTACTGACAGAATCAGCACCACCTTGTGAACCTCCGTCAGCTTCTGCATTCCGGTTTCTAGGGACCCGGAAAGCTCACCAGGAATCTTAGCAACCATGCGTCGCCTCTGAGATTCTTGTAGTACACACACGACTGCACTACAGCGCAGCCTAACATGATGGCGTCGACGAAAGCCCCGACACCAACAGGCCCTGCCAGAGGTGCCATCGTACCAGTAGTGAATGGTTTGAGAATATTGGGGGAAGCCTTGGCGTGCTATGGGGTGGGCTTATAACGGGGCGGGGCGACCGAACAGAAGTGTCGAGCTATTTCATAGCTTCCCAAAAGGTGAGTGAGAAGTGGTCGAGGTCGGCACAGCAACGACGAGAGAGTCCTTGGACCTGTATACGTTACCAAACTTACACGAGGTCGCACACACCATGAGATAGATAGAACATCAGAATTCGGCTGAGCAGGGACATGAAATGCCCATCGTGTTCATGAGATCATACCGGAGTTTGAGCGCTGTCCCATTAAACTACTCAACTTTATCAAATATCACTGGCCGGGTGAGGCCACATAGTACGCGGACGCTCAGGCTGCTGTGTCTCTGAATATGACTCACCAGTTTGTATAACGGCCGCTGTGGTTCTCGGAAACCTGAGTTGAAGTGGTCAACACACGGAAACACGGAGATGGTGAGAACTTCGTCCGGCTATATTTGTCTTCCGAGTTTGCGCTCAACCGATATTATCTTGACTCAGACCTTCTCCACGATCATCTCGAATCCAGTACCAATGGGCATCCCGCAACTTCCGCCAGAGCTCATCCATGTTATCCTTGAGCATGCCTACTACACCGCTGCAGGATCCCCCGATCACGCACTCCTTGCCACCTGCTCGCTCGTATGCACCTCATGGTCCATGCAAGCGCGATCACTACTCTTCCACAAGAGCACCAAACTGAAATCTCATGCGATTGCATCGTTCCGCGCTGCGCTCATGTTGTCCGCAGTCCGCGGGAAACCTATGGGGAATATCGTCCGATCCCTTGATATCTCTGTCGGTGGATCGTTGCCTGGTGCCTGCCAGCCCCAAGCCTTTGCACAGCTGCTGCAGGCCTGTCCCAGACTCTATGAGCTCTCTTTGAGCACGCGTGGTTTCCACGATTTCGATCAGTTCGCACTTGCCAAGCTCAAAGGTGCTGGGCAATGCATCCGCGCACTCAATATCCAGGACTGTGGCGTACAATCGCCGGCGTTATTCCAGCTCCTCGGTATATGGCATCGCATCCAGTTCCTGAAGATCGGTACAGAAATCGCTGCGTGGCCTTGGCGTGAGCCAGCGGTGACGCCGGTCTTGCGCCAGCTACAAGCAAATAGTGGGTCGTTAACGGCGCAACGCCCCCCCGCACGCGTCTCGTTATATGACCTCGCGCTGTCACGTATTCCCCAACCGCAAGTTCTCGCCTGGCTTCTTGGCTCCTCCGAGTCGTCCCTTCGTATCCTGGATCTGCAGGAAATGCCGGGTGTCGCTGCGCGACAAACCCTGGGAATTCATGCACCACATCTCCGTTCACTTCGCATGCTCCATTTCAGCCTCGAATCGGCTGCATTTTTGCGCCAGTGTACCCGTCTCGAAGAATTCGTCATTTACAACATCCCCATCATTGTCCCCCTCGCACCACTCCCACTATCCATCGAGCATTTCTCCTTTCGAAATCCGAGACACACTTTCCGGGATACGCTTCATCCCATTCTCGATGCTATCGAGGTCCTGCCCAATTTGCGTATCTTGACATGCGATAAGAATTCAGCGGGTTTACGTGACTTTAAGACGCTCAAAGCGAAATGCACGGCGATGGGCGTAGAGGTGGTGATAACCGACATACCATTTTGGGTGGTAAGTTTTCCTGGCGCAAGCAAGGCACCGAATGTTTCAATCGAGTCTCATTCCATTTTTTTTTTCTTATCAGTATGAAGATCCTACGGTCGTCCACCGCTTTCCTCGGCGGCGCTCCGTTTCGAATTTTAGGTTGATGACCAGTTGATGTAGTGGTGATTAGATGGAGCAATTTATTGATTCGGAATTTCGGATAAGCGATCTAGAACCTTTTTTTTTCTCAGACGGATCGTTGCCCGACCGTTTTGGCTGGGTATCGAAGTAGCTTGCTTCCAGTTCTCTGGTAGATCGTGTCCCATACACTTTATAAACTGCTATGTAACAAGCAGCATTAAATCATAGCCACTTGAGCAGCTAAACTTGTGCCAAGGGCTCAGGGGGGTGTTCCAGAACGCTCAAATGCGACTTGAAGTGATGCAACCACGAAACGAAACGAGAGTGCACTGGTGGTCGAACAGACACTTGACACAACAACAGCACACAGCGCGGCAAAATCCGGTAAGACAGGGGCTGCACTTAAAAGCAGCTTGCCCCTAGTCGAGTCCCTCGCCGACTCTCTCTCTCTCTCTCTCTCCACACGACAGTCAAATAAATTAGTTCGTTTTTGATCCATTAGTAGTTATCCTATACTCACCATCTCGTTTTCCTTCTCTCCGTTCAGTGCTCACCGACAAATGCATTCAATTTGCCAAGAATTACGAGGAGACCATCTCCCCGGCCGTCTCCTCTGAGTCCTCCCTGGGCCTTCGCCACGACGCCGTGTCCAATGCTACTTCCCTCACTCCTGATCCGTACGCTGTCTCCAATGCGGAGGCTCAGTCGTACTATGCAGGCATTCCTTCTGAGCCCACGTTGCTTTATCGAACGAGCAAGAAGAAGTGGTCCACGCCTAGCGGACCTGAGGCCCAGCGCCGTTTGAAGGAGTTGTGCGAAGTCTTTACCCATGCGATTACGGAGGTCTGGAACCACGACTTGGCCTGGAAGGTTGTCGACGTTATGGACGCTCACAAGGTCCGTTATAGTATCCCATCATATTGTAGAGTTTGCCAACTAGGATCTCTAGATCCGCTTTACAACGATAGACGTCGTTCGTTTCAAGGAAATAGGGGTCGACGAAGCGCCTGAGGATGAAGAAGATGTCAAGGGTAAAGAAGAGGACAAAGATGAAGAAACGGTCGATGCTAAGAAATCGGTCGTCAGCCCTGTCACCATCTGGGTTGGCGTCTTCCCAGAGTCTACCTCCGCTACGGCTGCCCACAACGCGGCCCAGGACGTCCTAACCCTTCTTAATGACTATCAGATCACCGACGTCGACATCGAATACCGCGAATCCTACTACACACGCGAGGCCGGTCCTCAGCTTCTCCAACCCGTCGATGACCTAGACCCACTCGTCGACGTCGTTAGTCCCCTCACTCCCGCCCTCGGCCTCCGCATCTCTACCAAGGCCAGGCCTGACGCTCAGGGGACGATGGCCCTCTACCTCGCAGAAGGCGGCAACAGCAACAACCTCTTAGGCCTTTCGTGCCGTCACGTCCTCATCGGACCGAAGGAAGCTAACATCGACTACGTTAGCCGCGCTGGTGCATCTTCCAGAGACGTCCTCCTGCTCGGCGAGAGGGCCTTCACCGACCTCGTCGATTCGATCAAACTCAGGATCGGACGATACGGCATCATGGTTGAGCGCTGGAGGAAACAGATTGTATGGTTCGTGGAGAGGGAGAATGGCACCGACACTGTCGACGCTAAGAAGGCAGAGGCGGCCCGGATCGAGACTCAGAGGTTACTGTGCAAGGCCGAGAATACGATGGAGGCACTCGGAGTATTGCTTGATCGGGTCAAGAAGGACTGGAGACGACCCAACAACCGCGTCATTGGACACGTCCTCCGCTCCCCAGCCATCAGACTCGGCGTCGGTGAACATCGTTTCACGGAGGACTGGGGAATTTTCCGGGTCGACCGGGCCAAGCTCGGCGACGGCTTCCAAGGCAACAAGTTAGACCTCGGTGCGTTTTGATCATCTATGCGACTAAGACCGTCTACCAACCAACCTAAATATACATTTTACAGGAGCGAAGCTGACGCCCGACGTATTCACGGTCAAATGTTTCTCCCGCGGAGACGCCAACTGGAAGTTCGAGTATCCCCTTGATCGTCTGCTTCCGCTTAATGGTATCATAACCTACGAACTGATGCGCACCCCCGACATGTGGGACTCGGACGGCGAACCGTGCTTGTTGGTCGTCAAGAGCGGCAATGCCACCGGTACCACTCTCGGCCGCGCGAACGGTGCATTTTCTATCGTTCGCGACTACTTTACCGACATGTCAATTAACCAGACCTCCATGGAGTGGGGGATAATTAACTACGGTAGCAGGTCGGAAGCCTTTTCGGAACTTGGCGATTCGGGCTCGTTAATCGCCGATATCCGTGGCCGTATCGGTGGCATGCTCACGGGCAGTGCTGGTAACACGAAGTCCTCCGATATAACCTATGCCACCCCGTTCTGGTGGCTCTTCCAGCGCATCAGGACCAACGGGTTCCCTGACGCACATCTCAACGTCCACGCCTAGACCGGTGTTTTCTGCAACTTCTTCTAGACCTTTATTGGTTGGTTGTGTTGTAGATCAGCCCGTACTTCGTTACTTAGCTTACATAAGAGCTGTACAGAACCATTTTGTAGCCATTCGTCGCATAATCAATCGATCATCAACAACAGTTGCCGCTTCGTCCTGCGTCGCTCGTGTCCCGTTCCCGGCGCACGACTCTTCAACATCACTGATTGTACCTAGTTCACTCAAGCTCACTCGTTAGCTCCGCACCTCGCGCTCTCACAAGTTGTTAGTAGAGACAAGTGCATCAGTAAAATCAACAACGCTAACCCGGGAATAATACAGATCACCTACGGTCACGCAACGCCATCCTGGGCGTCAATACGAGCACCACCGGACGACCGGATACCACGCGCCGACCCATCGACGTCGCGCAACGCCATTCTCGTTAATACAGGCACCCTCCGTACATCCAATCCGACCATCTACATACCATTCCCAATACATACCATCACGCAGGCCGATGTGACTCAACTCTGCTGCCTACCGTATCATGCAGATCAACCTGTTCCATCACCACTTTCACCTGTCCGGGGTCTCGCAACAATCCCCGAAACTGCACAACTTCCCTCCCCGACCCATAGTATCCAATCTGATGATGATCCCCATCTGCTGCCCATCCTCCACCGCTTCGCGCAAGGGAGTGCCTAAATTCCACCCCAAACAATTGCTCCTCGGACTGAGGGGGTGATGTCGGACAATTTCAGCGATAACATGATGACTGTTCACCTGAAGATGCCTAATGCGAGGTGGAGTAACTCAGCGGCGATATGAGGAGTCACGGCGACGACGAAGAGAGTGGGAGGGGAACAAGCCCGGATGGTGAGACAGGATGCACCAAGGGCTGTAGAGATTCCCAGCAAGGTGCAGACAAGGCAGTGATGATGATGCAATGAGCAGCACACCAGATCATCGATGCCACGTCGCCTTGGTACTCCAAGGGGACCAACGAGCCCGCGCTCGTGCACCAACGAGGATCCCTGGCGAGACATTAGGCTCTCAATGTGACGCTGTCGGTGACACATTTTCTTGTCAACGGTCCGTGGGCACCCGTCACACCAGCCATGTAGACACTCCCCACCGAGCACCGTTGTACAACAGCACAACCCACCGCCTACCACCGACGGACTTGCGCAGAGTCACACTCAAGGCCCGAGTCGGCAGCGCAGCAATCTGCAACCGACGGCCAGACCGACTCTGACCGAGGCACAACCCTTCAGGATGGGCAGTAGTCAAAGAAGACACCTACTGTCACAACCCACTGGCAGGCACCTAGGACGAGTTGGAACCCAGGAAGAGAGTGGGCGAGAAGTTGAAACAGAACGCATGCCCTTTGGCACACAGCGTGGCAACCCGCAGCCAAGGGACCGGACTCGGATCGCCATAGGACTGATGGTGTAGGGAGCCTCACGACCCCGGCGAGCGGCCCCACGAGACGACCATGGACACCATGCCTAGGCCCGGGAGAAAGGTGAACATGTGAAAACTTCAGAGTCCAGCCGCCGCCGTGAAACCCGAGCGACAGTGGTTTCAGCCTTGAGCCCGCTCTAGCCCGGGTATCCAGAATCAAAGATGCACACGTTGGGACTGAGATTGACTCGACGGAAATCTACCATGTGGTCGGTCCTTAAACTTACTCAGCAGCTTCGAGTCGTGACCATGATGCTTGATGCTTGATGCTTGATGCTTGATGGTCGAGCAGACGACAAGTGCCTGAGAAGCGTCTCAGCCGACTCCCAGACGGAATTTTTGCACAGCTCGTGCCGTCTCGGAGGACAACCGTTCATTCGACTCGGCTCTAGATCGCATGCACTTTGAAACGCGCTTGGCCTACTACACCGCCAGCTCAAACAGGATCAAAATGATACACAAGGCATCGTCCGAGTCAACCATCCATGTTTCATGCCAAAACCCAACTATCAAAAAGATTCGAAGTCGTCACGACGGCAACGTGGCTTGGTGTGGGTCAGGATACAACATTGGATTCAGATGCTATGGAAAATTAATGAAAAGGAGCACAAACACATATGTATGCAACGAGCGTGATAGTATACGTATGGGATGGAAACAGGGGCGGATACAGATGCCAAGTCTATACGGAGGGGTGGGGGACAAGGTAGATCGAGAACAGTGCAGTGGGTAGCGCAGAACAAGGGAATGGCAGACATGCCAACAAAGTAGCATGCGACACAGAAAAAAACGACGATGAGTAGTACTATCACGTAGAAATGGGGTCGATCAAACACAAAGCACGAACCGTGAATGTAAACACAAGCCACGATATGGCGTCGCCTAAGGCACCACGCCAATCAGAAGACCCAACACCGCACCCGCAATCACAGCCGCTATAAACGCTGCTCTTATCACCACCTCCCACTGCACCCGTTTCACCACCGGCGATTGCACCTGCGTCAGCGGCGCCGCAAACGCAGGTACACCCGCCGTAAACGACGGTATCCACGTCGCAAACGAAAACTTGCGCGTGGGTCTTATCGACGACGTGTCCGAAAACGAACTCTTGTCGCAAATCTCCGACTTGGGCGGCGATGGCAGCGTGAATTGGTTCTTGCACTTGTACTGGGCACGGCCTAGAAACCCCCCAGCGAGTGTGGGGGACGATGATGTCGACGAAGACACGGGCGCCACCCAATGGGCACGCGACCCGTCCACGGCCGCACCCGCAAATGACGGCAACACGCTCCCCCCCGCCAGTGGCAACGACACACCGTCACCCCCATCCACGTTCGTACTGTCCCGACGTGGACTAACCCTGATATTCGGCGGCGGCAGCGCATCAAAGTCGAAATAACACGCACTCCGTTGACTGCGCAGAGACCGCGCGGTCTCGCTCAGACTCGTCGTGCTATTGGTGTACCCGGTCGGGATGAACCCCGCCGTCGGGCCGTACCCGGACGGGCTCTTGACGCTACTCCGAGGGGTCCGCGCGGCCTGAGACGGATCCACCACGGCTGGATTGCCAACGGCGGGCGTCCGAGTGGGTAATCGACCAGTCCGCGGGTCTGGTCGTGTATGTACGGGCTCCATATACGTGAGAGACGGGGGCGGTAGACGGTACTCGGGTCGGTACAGACACGACGCCGTCGCTGGGCCCTCTGGCGCAGGCACGTCGTCGAAATACGCAGGCGAGACATCGATCTCGTCGCATCCCGCCGAAGGACACACGACGGATTCGCAGGATTCGCAAGACGTTCGGGCTAGGCTCGGGTTGGATAGTTGTGTAAAAGGACGGGGAGGTGACACAAAAGAGATGGGGGAATCGAGGGCAGAAGATGTTGAAGAAGCGCCTGTGGGGGATTTCTCTGGTACGGGCGGCGCACGACGAGATGGTATAAGGAGGGATTGACGGCGGGCGTGTGTGAAGCGGGGAGATAGGGGAGACGAGATGGGCATCGGCATCGGCGGCGATATCGTCGGTCGAGCGAGTTCGAACTTGCGCAGTTGTCGCAGGTCTCCAAAGAAATATATCATCAAGCAAATCTGTGAATGTGGCGCTCAGTCGCCTCAACACATTGCAACCATATGTACGTCTTACTTACACCCTGTAAACTCGCGACCAACACGGTCAAACCAAACCAGAGGCCTGGCAAGGCCACCAAACGCATCAAATAGCCATGTGGTCCCAGGTTCCATCGACCGGTCGTCAGCACGAGGGGAAGTATGCCAGTGACAAAGGTGAAAAAACAACCACCAGCAATGCCACACGTTGCTCGCTGCGACCCGACGTTGGTGGACGCCGCACGTATAAACCGCTTGAGCGATTCGTTGAGCATACACCGTGCCTCACTTGCCACTTCGGCAAACACTGCAGGGTCAGGATGGACACTTTGAGAGTGCCACAGGGACGATCGTCCCGGGTGCTGTGGGTGCGTATGCAACGCATGGGGATGTGGGTTACAGTGAAATGGTGCAAGAACATCCGAGGGGATATTGAGCTCATACTCGCCATTGGGCGTAAAGAACGTCTGCTTCGCCCGGAGATAAAACATGGCCAACGAGGGGTCGGGGGTAGGGGGGACGGAGAAGTTGAGGCGTTGCGATTTGGAGGCCATCTTGTCTTTCTTATTGACGAGGGACGTCTTTTCGCGTTGCACCCATGCGTGGTAACGAACGGTGTAGTCCTCGAGCCACAGGATGAAGTAGAGGTTCTCGGGTGTGTGTTCTACGTAGAGGAGGTATTCTTCGAGGTCTTTGAGGCCAATCGGGGGGAGGTGGCGACGTGCGAGGACGTCGTCGAGACGGATATCAAGGACGGGTGTGACACCACATGAGCGGACCTTGCCGATGGCAGGAGGTGGGTTGCAGAGGCGATACTGGGTCCGAATGGGTCAGATACACTGCCTTGGGGGCAAGCAAGTGGACACTGACTGGTAATGTGAGGAGGCCTCTGAGGGTGAGTCTTGACGACGGAGGCTGGGCCATCGGGAAGGGTGCAATGAAGGAGGACGCGACAATAAGTACAGGACGAGATAAACTCACCGCAATTCGGGTCCAGCCAAGGAACATCTGCCATCTGCCGTAAAGTTTGGCAAGTACTGACCGTGTTTGGACGAGAATCTGAGCGCTGTCGAGGTCCCATCTCAGATCATCGGAACCACATGACTCGCGGATCCATAATGAACTGGATTACGACTTAAACGTGCCGAAATGCCGCACCGCCCAACGGACGAAAAAAAAAAAAGTCAACAGGGATTTCATTTTTGTCCAGCTCATACACGACGGGACTCTACCGGAATCTCTGACGTTCGATGACCGACTTTTGCCTCGAGTCACGCGAGACACGCCTGCAAACAGCTCAGTGATGCTTTTCAAAAAAATTAGACGTGCTTCTTACCAATAATACTCCATCACATCACGCTGGCCCAACTTGCGCAGGAAATTCTCGTCGTGGGTGATAATGATCAGTTGGAAATTCGATCGATTCTTCCGTTCATTAATGATGCTGTGTGTGTCATTAATGCCGCTTAGTAACCGCACACCCAATATCGAACGCCGCACTTACTCAACCAGACTCTCCGCCAGCGCATCAATGTTCTCAATGTCCAACGCATTCGTCGGCTCATCCAACGCCAGTATCCCGCAGTTTTGCCCGAACGAGTCGGACAGCGCAAGCCGGATGATGATCGAAGCCAGCATCTTTTGTCCCGCGGAACACCGCCCACGCATATCCATCTCAACCTGATCTTTCGTCATAACGACCTAGCGCGAAGCTTAGCAACTGACTCAGCCCATGTTCTCTCTGAAAGAAGCCTACCCTATAATTATACGACCGTTTCGAAGCGCCGCCTTCCACATCGGACCGTATCTTAATCCCATCGATGTCTGGCCAATCCTATCAGCGATGTAATCGGAAACTCGCGTCCATTGTGGGCACACCTGTTCCCTGATACGTCTTGTTCCACAGATGTCGCATCGTATCATTTACTTCCTCCATCTTTAAACCGTGGTACTTCATGATCGCGCTAACAGACGTCAGCACCCACCTCAAAAAGTCTATCATTTCAAAAAAAGACAAACTCACTTGTCCAGCGCTTTCGCATACTTTTCCAGGTCATTGTTGGCCATGTCCGACATCTATTCATAGTCTCAATTAGCGCCACAACCATCACAATCACCATCGAACCCCACCTTGACTTTGACAAGCTGATCGGTATACCGCTTGTTGGTATCCTTGTATTCCCGTAGGTCCTTCTCCACTTGCCTTAATGTCTCGTTATGGGAGCTTATCTCGCCACCAATGTGAGCGTACTATGGAAGCTCCCACAGTCAGATGCAGTGTCCACATGATCAGGGCGCCATTAAAAAATACCAAACCCACCTTGCTCTGCATCTCCGTCTCACGCTGCTTTTCCGCCTGATAACGATCCTCAAAGGTCCGTTTCGCCTTTGCAGCCCCCTCCATGTCGTACGAGTCGATCTCGGCCTGGGTAGCCGCGATATCCTTGACCAACCTCCTCATCCGAACGTTGTCGCGCAACCTCGAAATCGCGCTCCCACTCTCGTTGATCTCCCGGTCAATTTTGACAACCGCCTCGCGTACGCTCTCGATTTTGATCCCAAGTTCCGTAATCTCCCCTTCATAGTGTTCGATCTTTCCCGAGCACTCTGTCAGCAACTGGGCGCGTTTTTCCCGAACATAGCTAGGTCGCCACGAAATGAGGTCCACGAGTCGATAAGAGGGAAGGAAAGTCCCCTACCGATCGACGACCTTGGTGATGTTATCGAGCTTATCCACACTCATGTTCATTTCCTGCGTCGATCTCTGTGCTTCGGCCACCTTGGCATTCAATTCAGCCTGGACTCGTTGATGCTCCTGCTCCAGGCTTTGGATAGGCGCTTGCGCCTCGGAGAGCTTCCCGTCCAATTCCTAGGTCGACGTGGCGTGAGCATACGACAAGTAACCAATGAGGAGTTGAATGAAACCTTCAGTCTGGCATTCAGCGCACTAATCTCGCTCGTCATAGCAACGATCCGTTCCTCCGTGGCATCTTTGTCCCGAATTTGATTCCCAAGGGTGTTCTCTTTTTTCTCCATGGAATGAAGGTCGCCTTCATATGCCCGGAGCGACGAGAACTGGCGATCGCGCTCCGTCATGGTAGCTTGTCGCTCCCGCTCGTTGGTACGACTATCAAGCCGGGGATCAACGATTGAACGGAAAATACGACGAAAGTACGCTCACATCTCATTTGAGAGGACATCTAACTCGGTCTGCACATCGTCGGCCGTCTTGGTACTTCCGGTAGCACTGAGCTCCTCTTCCAAATTTGTAATTTCGGTCCTAAGGCGCTCAATTTCAGACTGGTTCTTTGTGATGGCCGCGGCGTGTTGTTTCAGCGTGGCAATATCCCGGATGTCTTTTTTGATGTCATCGACTTTTTGTGCGGCCTGAGGAGCGGGAAATATATTGTTCATTGTGCTTCGCGAAGTCTGTTCGAGGGGTACGTACCTGTTCGGATTGCTCACTCCCCGGGGGGATCTCAGACTCCGCAGCCTTGATCTGTCTTTCTAGCGCCGGGATATCGCCGTTCTTCACCCGGTCCCTCGATGCCTGGTGCGGCAAGAAACCTTCCAGCCGGACAACCTCATTCTTCCA
>JBBPJP010000603.1:0-18467 GCA_038088775.1 Boletus barrowsii | reverse complement strand
CCTCAAGCCACTCCTTCACCTTTTTGCAGGTATGCTTGGGGTCATTGTCTTGCTGAAAGATGATGTCAGGAGGATCCAGACCATAATACTCCATGGTATTCATTAGGTCATCCTTCAAAATTTGAAGATAAAGGTCACCATCCATCTTACCATCAATCTTAGCAGCATAGCCAACTCCTTCCCAAGTCATACAGCCCCACATCATCAAGGAACCTCCACCATGCTTGAGGGGGAGGCTTGCACAGCATGAAAACCTCCCTAAAGGAGTTCATGCATTATGGGAAAGGGTTGAGGAAGAGTGGGAAAAGATACCAGTGGAGGAGTGTCAGAAATTAATTGAAAGCATGCCTAGAAGGGTTCAGGCAGTGCTTAAGGCAAAGGGAGGCTATACCAAGTACTGAAATACCCCAATACCCACTTATAAATCAAAAGTGCAAAAACTATTGCAATGACATGACTGGATTAAAATGGCAATATCTCTATGGCCCCTGGGCCGAATCACATGACCCAGGGACCATCTGGTAAAGAAGTCAGCGCTATATTTCATCCCACCAAGGCTAAGCGATGTTCCCACAGGTGGTTGCGGTGCGCTTCGCGCACCGCATTATGGTTAGTTATTACAACGGTTTTTGGAGTCACTGTAGGTGAGACCAGCTTAGGCTTCGCATCGTCTCGAAGCTCAGCACTCGGAACATCTGGACTCCTCATACTACTTGTCATCCTACTTTCCTCTTGCTTCATTCTTTGCCAGGTATCGCAGCACGCTACGCTGTGCATTACACATCCTCACCTCCACCTGTTTAAACTGCTGCCCAGTGTATTGCTGCATGACATCTGACCAATCACAATTCGCGCAGTGGTGTGAATTGATGAGTAAGCAGCATGGGCATTTATAATCCCCAATTTGAACTTGATTCAAACCATCACCGACATTGACCTTGTCACCAGTTCTCCGTTACCCCCATCTTACACAACACAAGGATGAAAACTTCATAGGTACATACAAAAGGTCAATCCACTATTCCTGGAGAGTGCGTGCTGATGCAGTGCATGTCTACCCAGGGCAGTTGGCCAATGCAGTGCATGCATATGCATGTACCCACACAATCCCAGCCCAGTCAAGCCTTCCCCAAGGACCAATGCCCAACTCTACAACTTGCTGAATTTTCTTTTTTAGATTAATATATCTCAGAACAGCAACCCTGCCACTTTCCCATCCCTCGTGAAACACTTTCCCCCACTGAGTCACTTTCTCACCCCTGAAATGTCAATACCACACTCATTTGCATTAACACTGACACAAAAGATGCAGCCAGCCACAACTTGTGCATTGAAGGTGGTGTTCAGTGTTGAGGTAGGATGTGCTTTTTACTTACCCCAGGCAGATTCTCACCTCCCAATTGCACAACTGTGTCTCTGCTGGTGTTTGGTTGTCCTTGGAGGACTTGCACAAGAGGTGAGTGCTCTCTATCGTTTTCATCATCCGCCCAGCTCATTCTTGCATGCGAGTTTGACTTACCAGACCTTGATAGGTATCTACTTCCACCGAGACCTAGACATGGGCTGAGGCATTATTTGTCCCTTGTCCAGGTCCAGGTTCTCATTTGGTGTCTGTCGGGATGGATGACAGTTGTACTGCATGTGCATGGGGCCCAGAATGACATCTGTGAACATGTCACACTGATCTCTATCGTTGGATGCCCTTCATTGTCAAGAGGGCATGGTGAGTGCCATCCTCTGCTTCCCATAGTTGTATATTCATTTTGTTTTCACAGTTCAACCCCCCTGTACTGACAAACAACATGAAGCTCATCGCAGAGCTGTCATATGTCTGTGTTACCGCCATTATCAGGTATAAATACTACTACTTCAACCTGCCCTCCAAGGCTGACTGAGACCAATTTAGTTTCATCGCTGTTGGTGCCCCCACAGCCAAATGTATTCAGGTGTTGTTGAATCATTGGATCACCTCCCAGTGAATGGAAAGGGTGAGCTGAGTGGGAGTACAGCCAGTAGGGTGATCTGTTTGTTCTGACATGTACTAATGGTGTCATTAATCATGGGGACCTGTACACCTGTGGTTGTCCTCCATCAATACTGCTGTTTGTTGTTGCAATAGAATTTGGTTGCTTGTGTAGTCCAAAAGCTTATGGAAAAGGTTGCACAATAGATCACTGATACAAGGAATTGAGCACCCTAAAGATAGGCTTTTCAGTAAGCCTAATGTTTCTTAACCATCTGAGATCAGGTTTTGCTATTGTTCGAGTTAGTCTCTTAGACATAGTACAGGGTATAGTCTATTTACATTTAGTACACTGCTTGTCCCATGTTTAAAGAAACCCAGCTATGTCATGGATACAAGTGTGGAATAGATGATTGACTTTGCATAAGTAAACCAACCTCTTAGATGATATCAACACCATTGAATCAACATACTATGAGCATTCAAAGGGGGTGATATTGATGTCATTCACAAGGTTGGAATGGTATTATATATATCATTGGATTTCTAAGAAATCTAAATGTCAGTTGAATGTCAACACCAAGGTGACAATGACATTCAAGACATTGACTGTCCAATGTTTGAACAGATATGGCTATATCATGAATACAAATGTGAAGCAGATGTCTGACTTTGCATGAGTGGGACAACCTCTTGGATGCTATCAATCCCATTAAATCAATATGCTACAAGCATTTGATAAAGTATGATGTACTGATGTCATTCACAAGGTTGGATTGGTGTTGTATATATCATTGAATGTATATGAAACCTGGATGTCAGTTATATGTCAGCAATGATATGACTACCACATTTAGGACATTGCTTGACCAATGTTTGAACAGACCCAACTATGTTATAGAAGCAACTGTGGAGTGAATGACTGACTTTGCATAAGTAAAACAACCTCTTAGATGGTGTGAACACCATTGATTTAATATACTATGAGCATCCAAAGGAGATTATATTGATGTCAACACCAAGGTGACCATGACATTCAAGACATTGACTATCCAATATTTGAACAGATCTGGCTATGTCATGAATACAATTGTGAAGTAGATGTCCAGCTTGACATAAGTGAGACAATCTTTTGGATGGTACCAATCCCATTAAATCAATATGCTACAAGCATTCAATAAAGTATGATACACCAATGTCATTCACAAGGTTGGATTGGTACTGTATATATCATTGAATGTATATGAAACCTGGATATTAATTCCATGCCAGAACCAAGGTGATTACCACAGTTACTTCAAGGTTAACTGTTTGATGGATTCTTGACAGCTGGCTGATGATATCCAAAACCACCACAAAATCTATTGAATTGACAACAATGGTATATCTAACCTTGGATACATTGTGTATGTTTGACAAATCACTTGAGAGATGAAGTGCCAGAAACCTTCCTCATACACTACAGCAAGGTCCACACAACATAAACCTAGTTTAGGGTCCACAGAATGTTAGCTTAAATTGGGGGTGTAGTTACCATCTCCTGGACCTCATTATGTCAAACTCCCTTGCTTGTGCACCATCCTACTTTGAAAGCCACCCCTCAAGTACTTTCAAGCTACTTCCTGGTGTACTTCGTTGCTTACCTCTCACCTTCTCTACCTCACGACACCGATTCCACCTGCGGGGGGTCGACTCCTTGGAGCATCCTGAGCGCTACACAATGGTTTCTCTTACCATCCCGAGCTGTGCAGTGACACATAAAACAGTGCGCACTCTGAAAGTGCTCGTCAATCTTGAATCGGTTTGCATGAATGGGTGCATGCTTCCTAGGCGAGTACACAAGCGGATCTTGTTCGTCGACGGTGATCATTTTCGGCATCTTGTCATACCATGCCCGGATGTCCGCACCCATGAGATTGGAGATGCGCTCCAGCGGGGGTATCAGCACCCTAGTAATATAATAAGATGCATTGATGTGCAATTGCCTGGTGGTTCACACATAGATCAGTTTTGGTCATGCGTTTTGCATCGAAACATACCGGTTGGCCAGAAACTCTTCTGGTGTGATGGCTCTCTCCACGAGCCATGTGTGTGGATCATTGATGATGTACGGTACACAGTCCCCATACTGAGGCTCATCGTTTTCATCCTGCAAGATCCTCTGCACAGCCACTGCAACTCCAGGTGGCAGGGGCACCCTGTTGCTGATGAGACGGATCGCTTGAACCACACCTGGCATAATCAATGCAGGCGATAGCTTACCTATACGTCCCCATCTTAACTTCCTTGGCAAAGATGAAGTCTTGCAACGAAATTCTGTTGCGCAGAATTTTCAACCATGTTTTGTAACAGTAATTCTTGACTTCACTCAAGCCTTGTGAATGGAACAGCATCCTGTACACATTGATCAGGGACCTCGAGAAAAGAGGCGCGATGAAGCATAACATACTTTAAACACGCCTCGGTCATTTTGGCTTGAGCCGGTACACCACCACACTGCACAGTTTCGATGCCCTTGGTGTCAAACGTAGCTTCAGTCTCGTCCGGGGTCTCATACTTGAATCACTGGTCCCGATATCTCGTTATGCTCCTCCTGTAGAAGGGCTGAGACGGATGCCTCTCCGATGCTGATGCCATACTCACCTTTCAAATTTGAGCTTGATGGGTGCTGGATTCATGCCCGTGATCGCATCCGCAATGTCATAGCCAATCCTGAATGCTTGTTCCTTGGTCCTACCCTCAAGATAGATAAACACTGAATCCGTATCCCCATACACGATGCGTGCCCCCCACTTTGCTGTCATATCGATGATAGCGATGACCTGAATGTCACAAGGAATCAGTCGACATTCTTCAACACATGTCGTCCACCACACACGCACCTTTTCGAATGATTCCTGACCGGTCTGGACGATACTGTCTGCAATCTCTACAGCAGGCATCCGTCCTAAATATGTCGCGCTCGTGTACCCATACACAGGCCATAGAGCAGTTTTCTTGCAGCAAATGACAATCGTTACCGCATGTCCTCCATTGCAGGATATATAGTAGTTGTTTATTAGTGCTTTATCTTGCATGGCATCAATGCGCGTCACATTCTTGTCATGCAATATCCCGCTCGTCTTGCATTCCCCTACCCGACTTGCAATATCCCGCCCGCTCTTTGTGTCGCGATCAATCCACTGGTCCCCGTCTTGCAATACCTCCGATCGGGCCCTCCCTTGCAATTGCACCCTTTCCTTCGTGTCCAATCCGTTCATCGTGCCTGTCTTGCAAGGTCGTCTTGCAACCTCTCAGCTTGCAATCGCACCTTGCTTCGTGCCCAATCCTTTCACCGCGCCTGTCTTGCAGGATGTCCCCGCACCCCATCATGCAATCCCACCCGCCTGCCACGCATGTTTTGCAAGATTCCCGCCATCCCGTCTTGCAACCCCCTCATCACTCATCACCTGTTGCTTCATGCCTAATCCGCTCACCACCCCAGTCTTGCAAGACTCCCTTGCCTCTCGTCTTGCAATCCTCCTGTTCTCCTGTCGCTTATCCACTTGCCGCGCTCGTCTTGCAGGATTCCGTTTCCTCTTGTCTTGCAATCCCCGTCCTGTTCACCTACCTCCCATTCGCTGGCTGCGCTTGTTTTGCAACATCCCACCACAATCTGGGACTAATCCGCTCACTGGCACTCGTCTTGCAAGATTCAAGTCCCCTGCCTCTTGTGTTGCACGGCCTTGTTACCCGCTCGTTGCACTGGTCTTGCAAGATCTCCCTGCCTCCGATCTTGCAATCCCCTCCCCCCCACCCTTTACTTTGTGCCCAATCCGCTCACCGCGCCGGTCTTGCAAGATTACAGACTACGCTCGTTTTGCAATCCCCCCGCCGCCCATCCACTCGCTGCGCTCATCTTGCAAGATTTCACCATCCCTCGTCTTGCAAGATCCTCCCACTCGTCCTACAACCCCCCGCTGCCCATCCATTCGCCGCGCCGGTCTTGCAAGTTCGTCTTGCAAGATTCCACCATCCCTCGTCTTGCAAGATCCCCCCATTTGTCCTGCAACCCCCCCTGCTGCGCATCCGTTCGCCGCGCTGGTCTTGCAAGTTCGTCTTGCAAGATTCCACCATCCCTCGTCTTGCAAGATCCCCCCATTTGTCCTGCAACCCCCCCTGCTGCGCATCCGTTCGCCGCGCTTGTCTTGCACGATCCCCCTCCTCCCGCAATCCCCCAACCGCCAATCCACTTGCTGCACTCGCCTGCAAAATCCCGCCCCTCGTCCCGCTGCCCTTCATTTAGTGCACTTCTCCGTCCCGCAATGTTGCCGGCGCAGATCCTCCCATCCCCTTTGCGTCGCAACTAATCAAATCACCAACCATGGTATGTGGCATGCCACCTGTCTTGCAACTACCCAATTTACCCCGCAACAAAATTATCAGTCCTGCCTATCAACTCTTGGAATCTTTGGAACCCCGTAACTGATCCGTTGATGCGCTCGTCCTGCGCAACGATAATAGACAATCATTTAAAGTTCCAGTACGACAATGTTCTCTCGCAACCAGTACATCCATCGACTTCAGTGCGAAAAAATTCCGCCATCAATACAATGCTAAACTGTCCATTGAGAAAAGACTGATCTATCTACACAGAGAGTCAGGTTCTAAGGACCGGAAATAGGGCATAGGGTATATTAGGCACAGTCTATCATCATGACATCTCCCTAGTCGTCATCCTTCGAGTTGATGATCTTTCGTTTCCTGTCGACTAGGTTAGCTCACATTCATGCACAGAAAATATTATTCACTTGGTCTTTGGAATGGTAGCGCCAAGCGTGCTGTCCATCAGCTTGCTCTTCTTCGCTGTCTTAACAGGAGCTGTGTTGGAGTCCAACTCGGTTTGTCCCTTCCATTTCCTGTCATTTCCCTTTACCGCTTCTTTAACTGGGGTTGTTTGGTTTTCTTTACCAATCAAGTTGTCCCGCGCTGCACGCTGAGAAGGTACAGGCTTTCGTTTCGAACGCCCGAGTGACAATCCAGTCCTACCAT
Organism: Boletus barrowsii; assembly: GCA_038088775.1. Taxonomy (NCBI): domain Eukaryota; kingdom Fungi; phylum Basidiomycota; class Agaricomycetes; order Boletales; family Boletaceae; genus Boletus; species Boletus barrowsii. Next base: position 11,473 of record JBBPJP010000603.1, on the reverse strand, counting down.
CAGCTTCCTGTTCAGCCACAGTTTGACCTTGCGGTATAGGTAAGTTGACAACGCCAGGTTCAGTCGACGGGGTGACAGGTCGGGAGATGGCTTCAGTAAAAGGCTGGTGTGGTGGTGTTGCCGTAACCAGCTGAGGTGTGGTCAGTGTGGGCTCGGGAGGTGGGGGGAGGGTTGGTAACTGCGAAACCGAGTTCGAATTGGTACTCGGCACTGGTACATTCAGTGCCGCGTAGTCGGGAATACTACCGAAGGTGTAATCAAACCTGGAGTTTGCATCGCCAGACATCCTGGGCTGTGGAAAGTTGAAATTGGACCATGTCTCCAATTGTGGCATGTTTAAAGACTGCTGGAAGCCTGACGCAACCGGGCCATGGTTCGTATACATCGAAAAGCCCAAATTCAAGTCCTCGAGGCACGTAGTATTACCAGCACTCATTGTGGGGAGCTGGAAGGGTAGGCTTGGATCACGCCAGGTATTGCCACACGTTATGTCAGGGAGCAAGGCGCCATTTCCATGTAGGAAGTCCATATATGAGCCTGAAAGTGGTGGGTTTACTACTTCGTGAGATCTTGCAGGATCCGAGTCGAACGTGACGGAAGGCGTCTGAGAGGACAGATTGGTGGATGTTGCAGGATTCGAGTATGGGGTTGGTGCCACTGACATGGGACCAAATGAGGGAGCCAGCGCTGGAAGGCACGGCAGAACCGGCAGCGTTGCAGGATCCGTGGACAAGGATTGCTTGGGACCGCATGACGACAAGGGTGTTGCAGGACCTGCGGACAAGGATTTCCCGGGATCAAACGACAACGATATTGCAGGATTTTGAACCAGGGGCATTGCAGGACTCGTGGACAAGGATTGCCCGAGACTGAACAACGAGGATATTGCAGGATCCGACAGTATGGGTGACGTGATACCATTCGAGTCGGATACCGTGGGGGATAGAACACTGATGGGTTGGGATATTGCAGGATTGGGTGCGAGGAATTCAGTATAAGTATAGCCTCCATCCATATTCTCGTCGGGTTCACCATCAGTGTCGGCATCATTCTCGCCTTCCCCTTTCCCAGTAACTTCGTCATCATTCCGACCGGCATCGTTGTCATTCTCGTTGCCATCCTCATCGCTATTCTCCTTGGTGCTGTCCTGTGCGGGATTAACCGCAGATTTTGCATGGGCTGGAAGGTGTGTGATGAGCGATTGTTCCCTCATTATACTGAATTAACTCACCAAATACATGATTCAAAAAACTGCCATAGGCCTCTACGACGTCGGTATCGAAGCTCGTGTAGACTCCTGCAAAGTCCTTGCCATCCTTGGATTTTCCGGTATGTAAACTGATGGATTCGCGGATGAGTTACGATGATAAGCACGTCATAAAGAATAAACGCGACCTTGTTATGACATTATCACCGTCAGGATCCATTGGGTCAGGCCCACCCATCAGCACTGTGAACTTCCATCCAGTTTGCTTTCCGAGGTGCTCCAAGACGTGCTGAAGCGCAACACCGCATTGATTGATATTACTACATGACACAGGAATGCTACTGTTAGCATGCTTCTCGTCGGGAATGGATTACTCACCTCTGGAGCATGAGTGGATCCTTCTCCGAGAAGTCATCAGATTTATTACCCTTCACCCCTTTGCTCCCGTCCTTCGTGTCTTGCTTGAGCTTCTCACATGCCGCACGTACTTCTTGCTTGATCTCGGGGGTCTCATCCTCGAACATCTCACGGATTTTCTTGTTGACGTCAGCAATTAACATCCCAGCCTCGATTTGAGGCCGGATACGCGTCTTGTAATAGATATTTGAGTATACTTCCCACGGTTTCTTCACCCGTGTTTTTGGCTTGAGAAGGTCGTTGATAATCTTTACCGTCTTGTTGTTAATGCAACGATTTTGGCCTGCACCAGCATGCCAGTGCATCCATCGACGAAGTTGTTCCTGACGGCTGACGATAGCCTTCCCGACGGTGCCCTTTTGCGCTTCGGTCAAGGCAGTCTCTGCCGGCACGTCCGGTAAAGCGACCAGACGCTCAGGCCACTTTTGAAACCACTTATGGTACAGCGTCGACCATTGTTTGGTGTAACGACGACCACCTATCCGCTTGAACTCAATGAGTTCTTCTTGCAGGTGGGCCTTCTGTTCGTCAGTGGTCCATTCAATGGGCATCTAAACAGCATCCGAGTCAGATAAAACACAATCATGTAAAAATATCTTACGTTCGGGAACGGTGTGTTTTGAGGGGCAATCAAAAAGGGGAATAGAAACGAATCACGGTCTGAGGATACAACGCGCAGGTGATGGCAACATGCCCAGGAAAATGGCGCGTCCTTTAAAGTGCTGGTCTAGTACCGAAATTAATATTGGTCAGTCTGTTGAATCGCTGGGAGACTGACACGTCGAAGTATTGAGTAAACCGACTTACTCGACGATAGGATGGCTTTACAAAAAGCCAACACCTTGGTCAGCGGTTGCATCAACGCCACAGGTCCAAGCCTAGTCGGACTGAGTCTGTTAAATTGCCGCCAGACCGGCATGTCGAACTATTGAATGAACCAACTTACGATGGCTTTACAAAGAACCAACCCCTCGGTCAGCTCCAACCGGATCGAGGTTATTCGCATCACTGATCAGCGCCGCAGGTCCTAACCTAGGACTGTGCACATGGTTTGGACAATATACCAAAGCGCTGGTCTACCGAAATTAATATTTGTCAGTCTGTAAATTTGCAGCCAGACTGGCATGTCGACACCGAGTAAACCGACTTACTTGACGATAGAACGGCTTTACAAAGAGCCAGCCCCTTTATCAGCTCCACACCAGATCGAGATCATTTGAATCGCATCAGCCCCGCAGATCCTAACCTTCATTCAGTACTTGCAATTTCACCCGCCTAACGTGATATCGGGAACTACCTGAAAGAGTAGCAACCCTCTATGCATGAGGTCACTCACACTGACGCCCTCCATAGCGTTCAGCAGTAGGTCTTCCAGCGTCCTGATGACCGTGTGCATGGTTTTGGACAATGTACTCTCCACCACCTGTGTCATGCCCCCACCTCGCACCCAGTTCTTCGACGCCAAGTCATGCATGCGCTTGTCGAGCCCTTCAACGATAGATAGCGTATTGTAGATCTCCTTGTACTGCCCTGATGCAATGAAATCATCACAAAGAGTACGAAGTCGCTCTCGCAATGAACCACTGATGACATCGGCAAGTGCAGCTTCAATGGCATGCTCCGAGTCTTGGGACTCAGAGGCCCTGTTGTGATTCTGTCATTACATGATGCATAGATGGTAGACGAGAGAACTAAACTCACCCGTTGGCATTTTTCACTGAATGGATGCCATCTCTGTCTCTGCACCTCGGTCGCCCTGGACTTCAACAATACTCAGGTGTCTGTCCCGAGTAATTGCAGCATGATGCCCACCGACGTGCTAACACATTGTCTTTTGAAGAACATTCACCAAAACGTTGCGGTGAGCATGGTTTCTTTGATCTGGTATTGTCCATTAGCAACAAGGTGAAGAGGATGAATACACTGGCTTACTCAGAAGCAAGCTTGAGAGCTTTCCTTGAATTGCGTTCCTCAGAGCGCTTCTTGCTGATGACCGCTCGATTTCTAAACATTGAGTGAACAGTCAATGCAATGTGCACAAACGACACACTTTGCGTAATACTTTGCTCGATAGGAACGAGCAGCAAGTACTCGTTCCTCTGGAGTTGCGTACAGCTTTGGTCGCCCCATGGGCATGGGAAAAATGAGAGAACTAGTGGGCAAACAAGGTGGCAGTACAAATACCTACGCCTCTTGCGAGTCAAAATGTACGCAGTTGTACGAGATTTACTTCACAACGCTCTGACCATCTTCCTGCCAGTGAAATCGGGAGCCTAGTACAAGTATGTAGTGCACAGACATATATGTTAACTTGTCACAACCTATTTATGTAGCAGAACCCGGACTTGACAGGTTTATGGGCATGCAATCAGACAGGAACAGGGGCATATCTCTTTTCACGAAGTGATGATTATGATTTTGGTATGTGTTTGGGGAACGGACAGGTTTTCTACTTAGGTACCATAGCAAGGTTGAAAGGTTACGGATCTTTGTTGAGATCGAGTGACAATGACTCGGAAAAATCTATTGAACGAGTACTTATTTACGATAGTCGTAACATGTCCTACACAATGTATAACACCGCATTGTCATCGATGGCATCCAGGAGGAGATAGTACGCATGCTCCAGATTATCGGCTCGTGAGAAAACGGCCCCTTTGACGGAGACAACAAACGGCGCAGTATTAAGCCTAGGGCCTGGTCAGAACTCGCTATTGGTACATACAAACTGGTCTTACCAATGGGAGATGATTCCAACCAGCTTACCATGCGTGATAACATAGAACGGACCGCAATTCACCTCGAGTGGCTGAACATAAACGAATCCATTGTATCGGCAAATTTCATGGTGATTTGGCACCGTGACATTTATGCTACATGGAAGGATAACGGGATGGCTGGCTGATGGACATGCAAGATATCAGAGGAACGACACTGGTGAGATGAACTTGGAGACATTACCTGGATCAGCGGGCAATCCAGCTTCCCAAAGGAGCCAGGTTGCACGGAGACGGATTGCAGCGACCAGTCTATCCGCTTCGTCGAGCGGAATGTGAGCACGACGGATATCAGCAAGGAGAGCTGTTGAATGTGTAAGCCATCATACGGAGAGGATTACTACAGTTAGGGAACTTACAGTCCACAGTGACTGGCTCTTGACTTTGAGGGTGCATGGAATGAAGGTTAGAATGAGAGGTGCAGCGGGAGCACTAAAAATGCGGGGGGAAGGGATGTCAGTCGCATGTGAACATATTAAAGAAGTCGCAGCCCATCACTTGCAAAAGATCGAGAATTAGTTTACGAGCGCTGCGGATCAAATCTTGCAAGATCAAAAGCTTGGCGGGTGGTGACTTCTATTGAAGGTGACATATAGAGGTAACCTGCTTCTCTGAGCTTCAAAACTGAGAGGTGCGGGACAAAGCTCGGACATAAATTGTCATGCAAAGCAGGTACGTACACCAGATCAATACAGCGATTGTCCCTCTCTTCGCGAATGGCAGGGAATAGTCATGGTGAACGGAAAGACAATGGTACGTGGAGAATGGGTATCACACTGCCAGTGTGTCGCTTCAGTCACTCATTCCAGATATTTACACACCAGCACATACCTCCGGATTGCATTTCAAACGCCTGGATGGATTCAAAGTCCATCGTGATGTCAAGCCTGTGGATTCAGGGCGTCACATGAAATTGCAGACGAACTTGTCAGGCGCGCTTCACGTATCAAGAAAGGCGTACAAAGCAAATCCATGGCAAAAGAAAGAAAAGGCTGACGACCCACGCTCAGCCCAATCGACAGAGCCGCAAGGAGAGTCCAACTTCACTCTTGACGGTTTTTCATCTCAGGCTTGTGGTGGGTTCAACGGCAGTGTTCCAAAGAAGCCTATGGCCTCAGTGAGTGCAGGTTTACCTGCTTACAGTAGCTTAGTTATCGCTTTAAATTATCACTCACCCTTAGGATGCACCTATCCTCACCTGGATGCAGGAGGATCGAGGGACATTTCTGCTCGAAATGCTCCGTTTAGAGGGCCGTGGCGGGGCTGTGAAATGTGCGGCTTGCAAGACAGAGGCTGCGCTGTACCGTTGCCATGATTGCATAGCGGTTGACTTGTATTGCAAGAGGTGTCTCTTAGCAGCACACACCGCCCAGCCTGTCCACATGATCAATGTAAGTTTTACTACGGTAGACTCATCCCAGGCCCCAAACGTTCACGTTTAATACCAGGAGTGGACGGGTGAGTACTGGATTCGAAAAGCGCTGAAGGACCTTGGGATCTTGATACAACTGGGTCATCTGATCGGGGAATCTTGCTGTCTTCCAAAAATACCTTACGCCGACGACTTCACAATCCTCAACAGTAATGGTGTTCATTCCGTGGCATTACGGTTTTGTGGCTGTGAGTCCGCAGATACACCTGTCCAGCAGCTCTTGCGCCACCGCCTGTTTCCTGCCACCACACATCAGCCGCGAACGGCCGCGACATTTGCCCTCTTAGAAGAGTTCCACTTGCTTTCCCTCGAATCCAAGATATCAGCTTACCACTTCTATGCTTCCCTCGCTCGCCACACTGACAATACAGGGTTGTCACCCCCGAAGGTATGTTACATGTCAACATCTCGCAGATCGCTCATATAATTCACAGGATCGGTATGAACCATTTATGAGGATGGTGCACGAGTGGCGCCACCTAAAACAATTGAAAAGAGCCGGTCGCGGCCATGATCCGTCTGGTGCAGAGGGGACTCAGGAAGGTGAAATGTGTGTGCTGTGTCCCGCTTGCCCGCAACCAGGCAAAAACCTCCCCAATGATTTGGATAGGGTACCAGATGACAAGCGGTGAGTTTTTGACCATGTTTGCAGTATTGAAAACTCATGTGAATACTTTTAAGATGGCTCTATGCACTATTCGTTTCCATTGATGCCAACTTTCGTCTCAAACGGAGAGCTGTATCGAGTGATGAAGTAGACCCTAGTCTGAGCCAAGGCTGGGGTTACTTTGTTGAGGAATTACCCTACCAGTTGTACCTTCGTGAGCACGCTAACAACCGTCAAGAGGTGAGTAAGCAAATTTACTTCAGCACAGCTACCAATGTTGTATCAAACAGAAAAGTATGTGCTCCAGTCACAGCGTGGTGAACAATGCAGAAACAAAAGCTACCAAAGGACTGGCGGTCACAGGAATAGGTAGTATATGCTGCGCTCGCCACGAGATCAAACTCCCTGCTGGTGTCGGGGACCTCCAAAAGGGGGAACGGTCAGTCTATGCATGATGTTTCTCTTATATGGACTGACATCAACTGTCAGGTACATCAATATGGACTATATTTTCTTTTCCGCCCTGAGAAACACCGCCGTCAAGGTACTCAATGTCTCTTATGACATTGCGTGTCAATGGTCAATCCATCTGTGGGAGCGGATGAAGACTCTCCCTCGTCCTATGCATTTCCCGTATGAAGACAGGAAAGTAACTCCTCTCGTCCCCAAATTTCACCTCCCCGCTCATGTTGCTGAATGCCAATGGAAGTATTCGCTTGATTATACCAATGGTGTGGGTCGGACTGACGGCGAAGCACCAGAACGAGGCTGGTCAACACTCAATGTAGTGGCATCCAGTACGAAGGACATGGGGCCTGGTCATCGCCATGACACACTCGAGGATCTCATGGGTGATAGCAATTGGAAGAAGGTAATCGGGCTAGGTACGTACTCGAGTACAAGTTGTCTTGCAAATTTCTGGCTCATTCGATGACAAGGCAAAAGCATCCTGCAGAAAATCACTGAAGCGGTCCCTGAACGGAATGACCATCACGATGACCTACGGGAGTTCAAGAAGTCCCTGTCGGAATGTTACGGCACTCAACTTTCCAAATGGCAAGCAGATTTCGAGGCTTGGGAGAAAGATAGATTGTCATGCCGAAATCCCTTCGAAGTAAAATCTCATGGTATGTTATTTCTACCTCGTGATCCCTTGCACTGAATCAAAGCCTACCAGCCGTCACTCAAGCTTCGGTCCGCTTGCAGCTAGCTGTAGAGGAAACCAACACATCGGGAATGGTACCCATCCATTCAGAGATCACACCAGATGTCTTAATTGCTACCGGAATTGATCTCGAAGAGCAACAGTACGTTTTCATGAATATCTATTTGGTCACTTGGCTAATCTAGTTTGATTGCGAAGACGTCGTCTTCACATTGATATGGCGAAACTAGGGCTGCATGCTACGGACCAACAACAAGCGAAATTGCTACAGCGTAGCAATGGGCTTATGAACCGCATCAAGAATTGGACTGATGTCCAAACCTTGTATATACCCTGCATGGCATCACTCCACACCAAGGCCACCCGTGATGCCAAGGTAACCCCAAAGCCTGAGAACTTCCGTCTTTGGCTGCCATCTGCCCTTCAACGTCAGGTTCCGTGCGATGTCAAGCTGGAGGAAATTGAGTGGAAGCTTCGCATTGGCCAAGCTTATGATGCGCTCGAAGAATTATGTCAGGCGCTACGATCCCGCTCATACATGCTACGCTTCAAAGATCGGTTCTTGCGCGGACAAGGCGCCAATACTCGGGCGCGCAACTCTCTGAAGTTAGTCGACGTGAGGATTGGTGCAAGCACCGCCAGATATCGGGCTGCTTACAGTGCATTATTGGCATTATCACCACTCCTCAGCAAAGTTGGTTGGCAACACGTGTTTCGTTGTCTTCAGGATGACGATATCCGTTCTATGACCGAAGGCGCTGAGGACCGACCAAGCGAGGGGCGGCGGAGACTCTCGTGGATTTGGATTGCATGTGGGTATGGTAGTGGTGAGAAAGATGGGGAACAAGATTTACAGGATGGTACGTCCTGATAGTTGAAGATTTACCACATGCTTGACAGTGGCATCTAGCGATTCGGATAGAGTGGTGCCGAGCTAAAGCCCGAGCTGATCGTTGGGCTGAAGAAGTCGAATTGTTGGTTGAGGAACAGCGTCGTATACTTCAATTTTTCCGCTGGCAATCGAAGTGGTGGATGGAGAAGCAGGCATCAATCGAAACAGGAGATTCTGTGCTGAAGGAAGGTTTGAATGCATACGCGCTACGACAAGCAGCGCTCAGACGGGACATGGCAAACCATTTTGAACGGGTGTGGCAGGATACATTGGAGTACATTGAGAGTGGCGGGGGAGTATGTATCAGCGACAGTTTTGTCACAATTCCAGTTCTGTGTGGCGCTACTGGTATTTAGGATGGTACATGTAAACTACTTACTATGTGATGACATGTCACTATATGGATGGTCCATTGCAAGGTGGGCGGAGAGAATGGACTGGTCACAAGAGGATGGGGGACACTGGCTCGTGTTTCCTCAGCGTGAGGCCACACAGATGAAAGGTCCGTCCACTATGATGTCTTCCATCACTCATGGACTTCAGGGACTGTGCCACAGATAGCAATGTGCTACCTCGAAGCTATCCGCTCAAAGGTTCCATGAGAGGGAAGTGGCATCGGATGACTGTATATCTCAAGGTGAGCTCAGAATCAAATACGAAAGGTGGCCTGACCTTAGCAGTCCAGCTCTTTCTATCGATGTATGGTTTCCCGACGTCCGCTCGCCACTATGCGCGTCAATCTGGTGGAGGGGGTAGTGAAGATTAGAGTGTGGGGCACGAAATGTGCAACGAGCGGAAGAAGTATTGCATTACTACCGTGTAGCGAGCGGAGGGGTTCGAAGTGCAGGCAAGGAGATGTGTGCGTCACGCGGGAAAGTATTGCAAGACATCACGGGCATGTCACGATTGCAACATGTCCATGGTGTCTTGCAATATCACGTACTAGCGGGGGCTTTGCAAAAAGCCATCGGATGCGGGCCAGGGGACATAGAGCTGCAGGGAAAGCATTGCAAGACATCACGGAGATGTTGTGGATTGCAACATGTCCGTGGCGTTTTGCAATACTGTGTAACGAGCGGAAGGGAAAAGCCTGTGGGCGGGGGGACATAAAGCTGCGGGGAAAGCATTGCAAGACATCACGGGCACGTCGCGGATTGCAACATGTCCGTGGTGTTTTGCAATACCATGTGATGAGCGGAAGGGGTTTGCATAAAGCGAGGTACGGGTGAGGGAATGTGGAGTGTGCGGGGGAAGTATTGCAAGACATCACGGATTGCAACATATCTGCAGTGTTTTGCAATACCGCGCAGTGAGTGGGGGTTGCCGCAAGCCAGACCCGGATGCAGGCGAGGAGATGTAGAGCTGCCGGGGAAGCATTGCAAGACATCATGGATTGCAAGATCCGTGGTGTTTTGCAATACCACTGTGCAGCGACTCGCGGGGGTTTGCAACAAGCCAGATGCGGGCGAGGGGATGTAGAACTGTGGACTCAGAGGGGCCATTGCAAGACATCACGGGCATGTTGTGGATCGCAACATATCCATGATGTTTTGCAATACTGGCGTGTAGCGAGCGGCAAAAAGCCTGTGGGCGAGGGGACGAACTGTGGGGGAAGTATTGCAAGACATCACGGACATGTCACGGATGGTGACGTGCCCATGATGTCTTGCAATACCATGTAGCGAGCGGAGGGGGTTTGCAAGAAGTGAGCAAGATGTCGCGGGTGGCAACATGTCCGTGGTATTTTGCAATACCGCCATGTAGCGCGCGGAGGGGTTTTGCAAAGAGCCAGGTGCAGCGAGGATATGAATGGCCTGCAGGGGAAGTGTTGCAAGACATCACGGGCACGTCGCGGATCGCAACATGTCCGTGGTGTTTTGCAATACTATTGTATGGCAAGGGGAGGATGTCGAGGATGGGTGCAGAGGTTTGCGTGTCCGTGTTTACTGCAAAAAGTTCCCGCGGTAGTTACTGGGGCTATTGCAAGAAGAGGGCAGGATCTGGTGAAGAGAGTTGGTCGGGCCCATATAGACTTCGCCAAAACAGTAGGTCGGGCCCATCTGAGGATCATATGCGTATCACCGAAAGAGTCAGCCTGGCCCATCTAAGGCCCATGTGCACTTCACCGAAACAGTAGGGCGGGCCCATCTCAGGGCCATGTGTGTATCGCCGAGCGAGTCGGTCGGGCCCATGTAGACTTCACCGAGACAGTAGGTCGGGCCCATCTGAGGTTCATGTGCGTATCGCCGAGAGAGTCGGTAAGGCCCATGTAGACTTCGCCGAAACAGTAGGGCAGGCCCATCTGAGGATCATATGCGTATCACTGAAAGAGTCGGGCAGGCCCATCTAAGGGTCATGTGCACTTCGCCGAAACAGTAGGTTGGGCCCATCTCAGGGCCATTTCCTATCGCCAAGAGAGTCTGTCAGGCCCGTGTAACCCGCGCCAAGACAGCACAGCGGGCCCATCTGAGGGCCATGTGCGGATCGCCGAGAGAGTCGGTCGGGCCCATCCAAAGGTCATGCGAGACAGTAAATCGGGCCCATATGAACCTCATGTATATATCACCAAGGGATTCAGCCAGGCCAGTGCAATTATCATCTGCATATCGCCGAGGGAGTAGGTCGCGCCCATCGAATGGTCAGGTATATATCACCGAGTGTGTCAGCCAGGCCAATATATTGATCACCGAGAGTGTCGGTCAGGCCCATCTGAGGGCCATGTGCACTTCGCCGAGACAGTCGGTCGGGGGTATCTGGGGGTCATTCGTGCATCACTGAAAGAGTAGGTCGGGCCCTGGGTTAGATCTGCAAGAGAGTCAAGCAACCACAAGTGATGGCCATCTATACATCGCCGAGGCAGTAGGCCGGGCCCATCGAAGGGTCAGGCATACATCACCGAGAGAGTTGGTCAGGCCACCTCGCCGAGACATTACGTCGGGCCCATCGAAGGGTCACGTGCGTATCACCGAGAGAGTC
>JBBPJP010000602.1:0-18513 GCA_038088775.1 Boletus barrowsii | reverse complement strand
CATCTTCCCATTTCCTCATGCCCTCCTGTACAGTCAGTTCCATATCATGGATGCAGACAGTTCCTGTACTCCAGTTGATCTCGGGGTTACGGTTACAGAGCCAAGGGAGCCCAAGGATGATGTCGTCCTTGCCACAGTCAATAACAAGGAAGTCTCAGAGTTCAGTGGTTTCTCCAAGCTGAATTAGCACTGATGCCTGTTTACGTATCAGGCCATTTTGATTTGGTGTACCATCAACATTGCTTGCCCATAAGGGAGTCTTGAGTCATGTAGTGGGGATGTCACATGTCACTACCATAGCATAGTCAATGAAGCAACTGGTTGCCCCTGAATCGATAAGAGCTGTTGTGTCGACACTTTTGAATGCAGTGCAGTCAGGGGGGTATAGGGTGACAGGAATGGATATTGATTGAGAGGAAACCCCTGACACAAACACTGGAGAACATCTATAAGAAAAACTATTGGCGGCAACGATGTCGACCCATTCCTGCCCTTTAAAAACCCTGGTCGGTTCCAGGCCTAGTTGACCTCGGTCGGTTCTGAGCATCCTCTTCTTCACTCACTGCTCTTACCACCTTTATTCCATGTTTGACTGTGTTTCTCATGGTGGTCTCTTGTGAAGCAGGTTCCGGTCCAAGCCCCATCCCGTGACCTGTGGGAGTAGCTGCATCTGCGTCCAGCATTGGTTGGACTTTATCACCATTTGCGTACATGCCAGGGTAATTCCCCTGGTCTTCCTCCAAGGTGGTCTCCCAGAAGTCCACTGGCGTGAGAGCATCTATAAGAAAAACTAGTATTGGCAAGCAATGATGTTGACCCATTCCTGCCCTTTAAAAACCCTGGTCGGTTCCAGGTGTTCTGACCTTGGTTGGTTCCAAGCATCCAGGCCACGTCTCCTGGTCGGTTCCAGGTATCAGACATGCCTCTTCACAGAAACCTGCTAGTTGCAGTGTGTGGTTGGTAGGTTGGGTCCCACTCTGTCTCAGTCAGTTCTGAGTACCTTCTCATTTGCTCACTGCTCTTGCCACCTTTATTCCTTGTTTGACTGTGTATCTCATGGTGGTCTCTTGCAAAGATGGTTGCAGTCCAGGCCCCGTCCCGTGACCTGTGGGAGTAGCTGCGTCTGCATACAGCATTGGTTGGACATTATTACCATTTGCATACATGCCAGCATAATTCTCCTGGTCTTCCTCCGAGGTGGCCTCCCAGAGGTCTGCTGGCACTAGGGCAGAAAACCTATTGTTCCATGGTCCAGTTCATACAGCCCTGGCTTATGGTGCTGCCCTGATTGCTTCCTTTTGGCACTCTTGGTAAGTGGCCATTCTTACCTCAGCCATAGCCTGGTAGCCATCCTCTTCCTCCACAGAGATACTACCCTCCCTGAAAGCAGTCTTGAGTATCTTAATCGCGGCACCTTTCTCAGTCCTACCCATTCCTTCTAAGTAGGCGGAAATTTCATCCTCCTCCTCCGTGGTGGTGGTGGTTCGTGCCCTTTGTTGTGGGGTCTTGTATGTTGGACATGCGGAGCATCTGGAGGATGTGTTCTGGCGGGAACATGATGTCCGGTCAGTTTCAGATCCGTGGTGGTTGGATGACCTACAGCCAACCTTATGGCAAGTGAAGCATTGATTCTTCCACACATACTCAGCATGCTGAGTCAGCGACAGGCATACAGCATCTATGTCCATCGTGTATGGGTCCTTGTGGGAGCTTCAAGAGTGGGGAGCGGGAATATGAGCGACTCCTTTTCTAAGATCTCTAATCCTCCGAAGTTGTTGGGAGAACTGGCCTGCTTTCTTTATCCATTCCTGGTAGGTTCCTGGAGTCTTCTCGCATGACAGGACCATTGTGGCGAGGTGGGGACTAAGGCTGTGGATGAACCACTCAATGAGGCCGTGAGGGTTGGTGATGCCAGACTTTCGGCAAGAAGTTGGAATTGTGAAGTGTATGTTGTGAACCCGTCGCCCCACAATCCTTCTGTATCTCTACTGGCAATCTGTTTCAGCTTTGAGAGGTCTATCCTGGCTTTAGCTGCTATGTCGTAAGGGGAGAAAGCAGTCTCGAATGCCTCTGTTATTGCTGTGAAGGTCTTTAATTTGTTGGGAATATGTGGGTTCACCAATTTTATCAGCCATGCTTCTGCAAAAGTCTTTCCTTGGCCCTTACTAATCTTGTCAAGGAAAGTAAGGGACTTAGCAGTCTCAGAGAAGAGCTTGTCATTGATTAAGAAGTAGGTGTTCATCGATAGGAGCCATCTGTTGGCGTTCTCTGCCTTCCCAGAAAAGTCCTCGAGAAGGCCGGCCTTTATTTCTGATACCATTTCATCTTCTGGAACTGGGTCAATGTCAATATACTCTGGGCTGGTTGGTTCCGGGTCAGGGCCATGGTAAACAACAGAGGGTTCCTCATCTGGAATGATTGGAGAGTTGGGTACGGTAAGGAGAGGGGTCGGGGGGATGGCAGCTAATTCAGAGACAGAGGGAAGGGCATCGGTATTCCAACCTTGGCTTCAGTTGACCTTAGCAAGTGCCTGTTGACGCTGTCTATACTCATCAATCCTTTCCTGAGGGGAAGAGAATCAATCTGGTAGGGGGAGATAGAATGGGTGGTCATCAGGAAGTTGGTGAAGTCTAGAAAGTGGGGAGGAACGTGGAGTAGACACAGTGGAGGGAGAAGAGCCGGAGGGTGCTCTGAATCTGCTGGAGCGGGATATAGTGGATGGGGAGAATGTCCTCTATGTGAAAGTAGGGACAAGGGGGAAAGCTAGTTCTTTTGTAATGCACAGCGTAAGGTTGCCTGAGTGTGCTGTGATACGGGTTGAAGAACATAGGACAAAAGATTGACAAGTGACGAGAAAATCTGAAGGATTTGGATCTATCTTTGAGATAACGCAAAGACTCGATAGGTCTCTTCTATCTAGGTACCTGAAGAGGCTCACTAGACTTGAAGGTTACTAGAAATAACGCTGATATTGCATAGAACTAGCTTAAGGGAAAATACATGGCGAGAGAAGCAAGACTATATATATGGTAGGCCCCAAGTGCTGCAGAAGACAAGAAAGGAAAGAGAGGAGCAGGAGCCCGAAGGGATTCTGTCTCCATCGTACATATGACTCAATGCGCAGCAATGCAAGTCAGAGATGCGCAGTACACAGTATGCGCAGTAAAGCGTAGTCCACAGCGGATGAAGTCTGAATAAGCAACTGCAGACGGAAGCAGAAAGAAAGTCTAAATATAGGTATAGGTGGGGCGCCGTGTGAGATGGAAAAGGAAAGAGATCGAGAATGCATCTAAGTAGGCAGAGGACGACTCTGCTATGAATACAACCGTGTACGGTGAGAGAGAATGAGTCTGTGGATGAGTGAATGAAAAGCGTAGTGAAAAATGAGTACCCCCTCGTAGACCGTAACACCTTCTTGAACCCTCTGCCACTTCCTTCAGAGACTCTCCCCTACCGTTGGACTTCACACTGGCTTGGACTGCTACTACACTGTCAAGCCCTTCATCATCCAGACTATCATCCAACCCATTATCCTTAGCTCTTTTCCCTTTTCCCTCTCACCATTCACCATTACCCATACCTAACTGCTTGCCTGTTCCACCGCCACCACAGAGACCTCCAATGGCTGGCTTACCTCAGATGCCCCTTCAAGGCATGACTAATGCCCCCAAGTTTAATGGTAAAAACCCAGCATTGCTTCCCTGGTTTTTAGAGGACATCGAACCACTCTCAACCAACTCTGGTCTTTCACTGGCAGAAACCATGTGTGCTGCCATACAGTATGCAGACCTTGAGGAATCCAAAGGTTGGGAACTCCTTGACGAAGTGAATGCCATCCCTGCCATATGGGTGAGCTTCGTTACCACCATTAAACTCATGTATTCTGGTTGCAAAGAAGCTAACCGCTACTGTTGTGCTGACATCCAGTACTCGGTACAGGAGTTTCATGCTAAGCCTATGCGCACAATTGAGAAATTAGGAGAGTACCAGTGTAAGTTCATGAAGGTCATGAAGCTCCTCATTTGTGGGAGGAAGCACTTGGACTTAGACTGTGATGCACTCTTCCTTTCCAGTAAACTGGAAGGCCTCAAAACACAAGTCCACCAATGCCTCCTGATCATGAAGACCACTCACCATCCCTCTGACCCTTACCCAGTCGCCAACATCATTGATGCTACCAAGTTCCTCCTCACCAGCTCAGCCCTTCACATGCTTCCATCGCCCACTTACACTGCTACACCGCCCCCTCAGGTGTACCACCCCACATGGGCCTCACCAGGTCCATCCATATCCATCCCTCAGACTGCACCACTGGTCGCTACCCCAGTGGTTAAAACCAATCAGACTACCATCCAATAAGTCATCAACAAGAACTGTGCTTTCTATGCAGACCCTAACCACTTTATGGGAAATTGGCCCCATGTTGAGAGTTACATACAGACCGATAGAGCTTGCCGAGGTTCTGATGGTCGGCTTTGTCTACTGGATGGCTAGCACATTCCACATATCCCAGGGACTCATTGCCTCAGGGATTGCTTAGACTGACTTCCACTACCAATGACTACTGTATCCCAACCGCCACCTACCATCACTACAGAAACAGTCTCACTGACCTACCCTGATACCAATGCCATCCTCAACATTGAACCATTGGTCTTCTTGGAGGTGATCAATGACTCAGACAACAATGAACCTCCTATACTTGGTTACCTGGACTTTGAACCCTACATTGCTTGAGCTTGGGCATCATTCCAGGCTAACAAGAGTAAAGCTAAAGGCCCCAAGATGCACTTCAACAGTGTCAAGATGCTGCCTTGCAGAATCGGTCGTCCTGGTCCTCATGCCACTACAGTAACCGAGGAGATTGTCTCCCCTGCAGTTGAGGCAGCATGCACTCCCACTGCCAAGCCTGCACAGCCTGCAGCTCTGGTAGCATCTACCTCGCAACCCTCTTTTTCTTCCTCCAATAGTACCATTCCCCTTAGACCTGATTAGACTAATAATCCCTCAATTGTCCCAACCAGGCAGTTTAGGTACACCTTCCCACTCAAAGGTGACACTGCCCCTAGGCACATCATAGACTGGGTGCTAGAGATGACCATCCCTGTACTGGTCAAAGAGCTACTATCTGTCGCCCTGGAGTTTCACATACAGCTCCAGGAACTTTCCACTACCAAATGCATTCCTGTGTCTACTAATGTTGTACAGGTCAACAAACTCACCAGTAGAGATCCTGGTACTGTGGAGTGTGAATTTGGGAACTGAGTTCACTAGAACAATAATAGCTTCATTGTAGCATACCATAGTGTTCCACTACAATTCCTCAAAGCCAAAGTAGTCAACACTGGCAAGACTCTCACCGCCATCCTGGATACTGGATCAGAGATAGTCACCATGCCTAAATGGATATGGATGGCTCTCAGTCTACCAGTCAGATCAGACCACATCATGATGGTGTCTAACGCCAACACAAGCATGAAGTCTACCATTGGAGTACTTGAGAACCTTCGTCTGGACTTCAGTGCAGGTGAGGTCTGTCTGCAGGTATAGGTAGCCCTAGGGCTAACTTTGATCTTCTACTTGGCCAACCCTTTCATTGTCTTATGAATGCATCCTGATGATTTTTCTGATGGCGCACAGACAATCACACTATGTGACCCCAACTTGGGTAGAGAATACAAGATGCTGACTTGCCCCTGGACTGAAGGATGTCCTTGGTGTCGAAGAGGTTTAAATTGTGCCAACCGCCAATCTGTTGTGGAAATGGGTTTTTAGATCTTGATGAGTCACTGAAAGGTTGGGGAAATTTCTATACTAACATTGCTTCCAGCTTCTCATATACCACTTCATCTCCTGACTGGTCTTCTCCAGCCGGTCCATCAACTGACATTAGACCATGGACCCCTTCACCTACATACTCTTTCATGTTGACCACGTAGTCCATTCTATCCCCTTCACATATATCAGCTTTTTCCTCTACATACACTTTCGACCTCGTTTCCCATTCTCTAGCCTACAAACCAGTAGCCAGAAAGATCCAGTCTGTTGTGGCTTCTCTTGAGGAGGAGTATTGCATATTATGCTGGTTGCCAGGCGATCTTCTCGCTGCTCTTACCCATTACCGACTCACCCCCTGGACTTCACACCTGGGGACCACTTCACACAGAAACAATCAGACAAACTTGACCTTGACCCTGCTAACTGGCTATGGCCAGAGGAACTCAAATTGGTCCAGTGGATTGTCCTCAACCATGAGAGCGCCTTTGCTTGGATTCCAACTGAGCAAGAAAGACTTGATAAATGATACTTTCCACCAGTCAAGCTCCCTGTTGTACCTCACATGCCTTGGATACTATGCAACATTCCCATTCCACCATCGTCATGGGACCAGGCCATACAGATTATCAAAGACCAGATCACATCCAGTGTCTATGAGCTGTCCGCTGCTGCATACTGGTCTCACTGGTTCTACATGCTCAAGCAGGAAGGTAAGACCCTTTGCTTGGTCCACAACCTCCAACCCCTCCATGCCATCACCATCCGGGACTCCTCCATCCCTCCCTTCATTGAGCATCTTGCCGAGTTGTTCAGCAAATATGTGGTCAATGGTATGATGGACCTATTTGCAGGCCATGACCAGTGCCTGTTGCACCCTGAGTCTTGGGACATGACAACTTACAATAGTCCACTTGGTCCTCACCATCTCACCACTCTACCTATGGGACATACTAATGCTGTCCAAATCTACCAAGCCGACATGGCATTCATTTTACAGGACAAAATACCTCACCACACCATGCCGTTCATTGACGACTTACCAGTCAAAACCAGGACAATCTGGTTCCAAAGACTGGATGGTTCATTCAAGATCATCCCAGAGAACCTGGGCATTCATAAATTTATCTGGAATCACCTAACCATTGTTCATAGGATACTCCAATGACTCCAAAACGTCAATGCCATGGTCTCGGCCAAGAAGTTTATCCTCACCACCCCTGACTCCACCATAGTCAGGCACAAGTGTACGTTTGACAGATGAGTCGCCCATGAGGACAAAGTATAGAAGATCCGTGATTGGCCAGAATGCAAGACTCTCATGCAAGTCCATGGGTTTCTTGGAACCTGTGGTATAGTCCATATTTTCATCCAGAACTTTGTTGCTATCTCTCAACTGCTTGTCGATCTAACATGCAAGGGCGTCCCCTTCGAATGGGGTGATACCCAGGGAAACATGATGAGCCATCTCAAGAACAAGATCATCCAGTTGCCTGCACTCCAGTGGCTCAACTACGAGTCCCCGAGAGGTAGTCCTTGCCATTGACACTTCCCTTATCACTGTTGGTTTCATTCTATCACAGGAGGGTGAGGATAGCAAGTGCTATCCAAACCAATTCTGTTCGATTAGCCTCATGAGAATTGAGAGCTGCTATTCACAGGCCAAGCTCAAGCTATACAGGCTGTTCTGGGCACTCCGGGCGGTCTGTGTATTCATCTTCGGTGTCCCAAATCTCATCATCAAGATGGATGCAAAGTACATGAAGGGTATGATTATTAACCCTGATCTTCAGCTGAATGTGACCATCAACCAGTGGATCGCCGGTATACTTCTCTTTCATTTCAAACTTTGCCATATCCCAGCTGCTAAACACACTGGTCTGGACAGCCTGTCCTACCGTCCTCCTTCCAATGATGATCCACCTGAGGTTGATGACATTGAGGAATGGCTGGACAAGTCTTATTTATTTTGCATCACCTTACTCAATGATAGAAGTCCTCCCTTCCCTGATCCCATTATCGTTGCCTGCTTTACCTCTTCTTATGACTGTCCGCTTCTTCCTTTGATGGACTACATCTCCATTGCACCTACCAGCTCTACCCTGTTTCCCTTCACATACCAGTCTCTTTTCATGTTGACTGATGATGAGCCAGTTTCTTCTCCAGTCTCACCCCCTATCCCATGGACTATTAAAGCTGTCACACACAATGCCTAGATTGCTTTGATGCATGGTTTTCTCAAAACTTGCGAGCATCCCTCTAATCTCTCTGATGCAGAATTTCAATCCCTTATCAACTTTGCCACCAAATTCTTTGTCCTAAATGGTTCCTTGTGGCAACGAGAGCCACATGGACATCACCAGCTAGTAATACCGGAGCACCGATGGTACAAACTAATTAAGGAAGCACATGATGACCTTGGGCACAAAGGTGTCTACACAGTCTAGACCAGGCTTCTGTTGTGCTTCTGGTGGCCGATGTTGGTTGACAACATCAAATGGTTCATCAGAACCTGCCATGAGTGCCACGCATGACAGACCAACTGCTTCCATATACTGCCAACTATGCTGGTGATAGGTGGACTATTTCGTAAGGCCCATATTGACACCATGCTGATGCCCCAGTCTATATTGTCCAGGCCCACTGTGCTCTGTCTGTCTACTTGGAATGACGCATGGTACATTCAGAGAATGCCACCTCCCTCACATCCTTTATCTTTGAGGACCTCCTCTGTCGTTGGGGTCCTCTATCACTGACAATGGACCTGCTTTCGTCCAAGCCATAGAAACCCTTGCTGACCAGTATGGTACTCAACATATCCACATCTCCCTCTACAACTCCCAAGCCAATGGTATCATCAAATGGCATCATTATGATGTCTGGGAGGCCATCATTAAAACAACCAAGGGGGGGTAGTTATGCTGGCATGCTGCTACTCACTTGGTTTTTTGGGGCTGAGCGTGTAACAGTACTCCACTCAACCAGTTTGTCTCCCTACTTCATGGTTCATGGTGTCGAGCCCCTCTTTCCCTTTGACCTCACAGAGGCTACCTTTCTTGTTCCTCCACCAGATACTGATCTGCTTTCTCCCTCCGGATGAATTGCTTGGAGAGCCCACCAGCTCCAAAAGTGTCAGGAGGACTTAGAATTGATATGCAACTGTGTCCTCAAGGCTCATTTCAATTCTATCAAACACTTTAAGGCGGTGTTCAAGAGCCAGATCAAGGACTTTGACTTCCATTCTGGGAGTCTGGTCTTAGTCCAGAATTCGCACATCAAAAAAGAGCTGAACCAAAAAATGAAGCCACAGTTTCTCAGTCCAATGGTAATCCTTTGGTGGACTACCAGAGGATTGTATGTCCTAGCCAAGTTGGATGGTGCAGTCTCAAAACTGCAATATGCAGGATTTTGTCTCGTTCCCTACTATCCTCACATCCACTCTGACATTCCTGTCACTGATCTTACCAGTCTAGATGACTCTAACTTGGAAAAGCTTGCCTGGTCAAATGTTGAAGAACTTGATGATGAATCACCAGACTTGGAGGAGATCAACTCCAACTAGTCCACCTACCCATTATACCATAGCCTCTGTTTTACCCTAGGATTAGACTGGTGACTCTTTCCCCTCACAAAACCAGTTGCTAAATATATAAACAACAGACATTATGATACAAAGACTCAACCAATACAAAACATAAAAAGAAAAACACCCATAAAAAGACCTCTTTCTCCCTTCATTCTCATGTCTCTCATGTACACGAACTGCGTACTCATTTCATTTCTACTGTGCTGTAGGAGCTTGTCGCTCTCTATGGTTGTAAACACCCCTTTTCCCACTTTCCAGATTGTTACCAACATCATTCAAGTGTTCCATCGAGATCCATGTCCATCCATGTCCATCCGTGCTAATCCGTGTGCCTTCCAAGGTTTCTGTGTGTATCCATTCATTCTGTTCATTCTGTTCATTCCATGTCTGTGTCCATGAGACCATGTCTTAACCATTCTAGACCTGTTGGCATGACAGTTGAGCATTTTCCTTCATCTGTATGCATTCAGACATATCCTTGTCTCACATAAAACTTCACTTGACTACGTAGGGTCGAGGTGTTTTTTCTACAAAGCCTTCCTTTGACAGCTACCTTATTGGGACAGACAGTCTTGGGTGTGCCCGGACTATAAAGAGTTTGTGTCTTTACACAATATATATCTTTCTTTTGTGCAAGATCTCCTGCCCGTGTGCAGGATCATCCTCTTCGTCTTCCGTCAATTCCCCTCACTTCCAGACTCGGAACCATAGTTCCATACTGTTTCCCTCTTCCTTTCTTCTCTTTTCCTTTTTATCTCATTTCTTCATTGTTTTCCTTTATTCTTCATCATTCTTCTCATTTCCCATTCACATTTCCACTTGCATGCCTGCAACCGTAGTTCTGAGCGCTTCCGAGTATTTTCCTGCACCATTCCAGACTCAGAACCATCATTTCCGGATTCCTTCCGGATTCTCTTGCAAGTGTGCAGGATTGAACACAATCATCCCTTCTCACATGTACACCTTCAGGAAACCCAGGGACAAGTTCTGTCTTGCTTCCCACTTTCTGTTACGTACTTTACAGCGCCTTGAGACACCGTGCCCATTGACATAGACCATCCAAAACTGAAGACCACCATTAGACCAAGGTTACCCAACAGTGTTACCATGCTGCTGCTGCTGCTGCTCCTCCCCTGTCCCCCCCCTCTCACCCATCCACTCTACCCACAGTCTTACCACCCCAAAATGTCTGCCTTGGCTGCAGATTATCCTTGACAACCCTCATTGCCTGGCATTCCTCAATGCTGTGGACTCTGGGCTGATTCCTCTAACCTGCTACTCTATGCCCAATGATGTCCCTCAGGTGGTGATGGCTATACATTCTAATGCACCCCTACAATATCTTGGTTTCAACAGCAATGGAGACTTTATCATTGCGTAGTGAAGGTGAACATATAGTCATCTCATTTGCAGTATGATACGTCTGGCCCTATCCACTCATATCCCTAGCCTTCTGGCCTCTTACTCTTCCTTCCCATATCTATTTTGGCTTTTTCTGTCTCTTTACCCATGCAGTCACAAAGAGGCACTCCTGTGCTGATGGGTGTTAGTCTGTATGTCTCTTTTACTATAGCTTCCCTACTCCTACTGACTTTGGCCCCCTGGGAGGGTCCAAGTCATTGTTATTCTATCGCACACACCAGCCATTTCAACTTCACTCATGCTGTACCATTCAGGAGCTGTCATTTTAGGTCTAGTCATCTAAAACCCTTTGCCTTAGGCAGGGGACCAGGAGGGCCCTTGGGTCCCCCCTGCATTCCATAGATCAGGGAGGTAGCTACCTAGCTAGCATTGTCCGACATAGGGTATTATACCCCAATGGACAGAAATGAATGCCAAAAAGAAAAAGGTTGGGAAAGTACTGGAGTTTAGCTCTGGACACAAATCAAGGTCAAGCAGTTAATGAAAACACTCACAAGGGCTGGTTTGATCTGCTCACTCACACTATCAATACATATGGAATCACAGAGGAGACACTTTGGGCAGCTGATGAATCAGGCTTTCAACTGGGAGTGGGCCAAAAGCAGCACATTATCGGGCCTGCAAAGCACAAGATTCAGCATCAAGAGCAAGATGATAACCAGGAGAACATTACTGTCATGGTTACTATAGATGCTGATGGAGACACAATACCACCACTCATTATTTACAAGGGCCAAACATTCTTGACAAATTGGCATCAAGACAATTCCCTGAATGTGTCGTGAGCACAGAAATCTCACAAAATAGATCAATTCATCTCACATTTTATACCATAGCACATTCTAAGAAGGGCTAGATAGATGGCATCATTGGCCAACTTTGGATCAAAGATTTTGATAAGAAGACATGCACAAAGGCAAACAGACATACAGTACTTGCTGTTATGGTCTATGAGGGGGTACTCATTTTTCTTTACACTTTGTCCTTGACTCTCTCACTCGCCTTTCCTAGTCTCGCTCTCTCGTCATTGTACACAGTTGTATTCGTAGTGGAGTCATCCTCCACACTACTTAGATGTGTTCTCTCGATTCACTTCTCTTTGTGTCTCACACGGTGCCCCACTGATACCATATTTAGACTTCTATTCTGTCTCTGCCACAGCCATCTTATTCGGACTTCGTAAGGCTGTGGCATCGCCTTTATATTTCATATTCTGTGCTGCGCACTTATGACTTCACATGACTCTGTATGCTGTGCATACTGTGCATTGAGTCATTATGTAGACGGAGATGGTATTCCTTCGGGCTCCTGCTCCTTTCTTTCCTTTTCCATCTCTTGCACGGACCAGGGGCCTGCTGTATATATAGCTCAATTCTCTCACCATGTATTTCCCCTCTAAGCTAGTTCTACACAATATCAGTGTTGTTTCTAGTCACCTCCAAGTCCCTAGTGAGTGCCTCGTCGTACCTAGGATAGGAGAGACCAGCTTAGGCTTCACATTGTCTTGAAGCTCAGCATCGTCCTTTAGTGTTCCCTCATAACCCTTCACTTGTTGAACCTTTGACACTACGCTTCTTCGACCAGTAACTTCGCACATTATGACAAGACTATGCCGTGCATTACACTTGCCTTCTTCTCATGGACAGTCATAACTCCCATTATACAATGGAGTTCCTAAATTATGCATGCGAACATAGCATCCAGGTTCTCTGCTACCCATCGCATTCTACTCATGTATATCAAGGACTTGATGTTGTGGTATTCAGCCCACTGAAGTATCGCTGGGCAGAAGAGTGTCAGACATTTGAGCAATCTAATCAGCATGTTACCAAGCAAAACTTCATTGCCATCTATGGTTGTGGTCATCAGTGTTATGGCCTATGAGGGGATACTCCTTTTTCACTACATCTTTCTGTTCACTTGTCCTCAGACTCATTCTCTTACTGTACACAGTTGTATTTGTAGCAGAGTCGTCCTCTGTCTACCCAGATACATTCTCCTCCTCCTTCTCTTTCTATCTCACATGGCACCCTGCGTATACCTATATCTAGACATTCATTCTGCTTTCATCCACAGTCTCTTGATTCAGACTGTATTAACTGTAGACTATGCTTTGCTGTGGACTGTGCTTTCTGATTTGTTCTAACTCATGTTTGTGCATCGAGTTATACTTAGATGGAGACAGAATCCCTTTGGGCTCCCACTCCTTTTCTTTTCTTTCTCTCTCTCCACAGTACTTGGGGCCTACCATATATATAGTCTTGTATCTCTCACCTGTATTTCCCTAAGCTAGTTCTACACAATATTAGCATTAGTTTCTAGTGACCTTTGAGTCTAGTGAGCCTCTCAGGTACCTAGATAGAAGAGATCCATTGAGTTTTCACATTGTCTCAAAAATAGACATAGTTCTTCAGAGCTCCTCATCCCCTCGTCACTCTTTTGTTCTGCTTCTTCAACTTGTATCGTAGCACGCTATGCCAAGACTACGCTGTCTGTTACAATCAGCACATTCTAACCCCAGAATTGGTCCAAACTGCATTCAAGAAGACCAGTGTCTGGCCACTGAACCCCAATCTCGTCACAAAAGATATGTTGGTGCCCAGTCTGGAATTGTCTTCTCAAGGACACTTTCTCCTTCCTCAGAGTAGTTGTATTTGTGCACTGACAACATTTGTGCATCAGTATTATCACAGTGATGTCAGCTTGGAACCTTCCTTGGATTATATTGATCTGAGCCTCACGACTTCACAATCTTTCACTCCCATGGATGTACCATGGCATGTAGCTGCTCATGGTGTCATAGAAACCCTGGCATCCATGTCATCTTCATTCCTAGTCAACAACATGCCACTTACCTCTGAAGACCATCTTCCCTCATATGTACCAATTGATTACACTGACTTGCAAGCGCCAGCACACTTTGTTAGAAGATGACTTAGAGATGCCAAAAGAACATGCTTACCAAGATGCACTGTAAGCTGCATATTCCTGTGAAGAGATATATAGAAGCATGCTCCATAGCATGCAGTCGACAGTCATTCTGCAGTCAATTTACTGTGATAAACTTTCTGAGCAGTTAGTAGCACAGGAGAAAGCAAAGAAAAAAGGGCAATTGGTGGGAGATGGGCTGGCAAGATTACTCACTGGTAATGAATTCTATGAACAAGTTATTGACCACAAGAAAGCCATGGAGGATGAGAGAGTGGCAAATGAGAATCACTGTAAACAAAAGGAACAGCAAGCACCTCTTCTCATGGCATGGAAGGAAGCTGACAGTGCTCATAAAAAGAGGAACAGAGAGCAGCAAAAAGCTTATGAGGAACAGCGTGCACTATGGATTGACGAGCAGAACTGGGCAAAGGAAGATGATAGGGTAGTAGGCTGACCAAAGCCAAAGCAGGGAAAACTGGAACCACCTCATCCAAAACCAGGGTGTGCAAGGAGAAGCATTGATGCTAACACTGATGTTGATGTTGATGTGGCTGGAGATGAAGGCAATGATGGGAATCCTGAGAGCTCTGATGGCAAAGATGGGGAGTGTTGATAACATGGTGATTGTGCTTAGATCGTGAGAGAAGGTTATGCTATACCATATCGGTGCTGGTGCAACTGGTGGGATGGGCTGATAACAGCCTGAAACCTCTTTGCTTTGTAACTCATTCACTATACTTCTAATCTAATTATAAAGTTATTGTGTTTGTTATACATACATAACAGTAGTACCATATCAAAGTGATGTAGTTTTTACTTAGACATTGTCATGCTAGAGCCACCCACAATTTACTTGGTGCAACTGGCGGTAAATGACTGTAGATTACTTGAGAAGGTGACAATTGGTATGAGTAACTGACCTTGTTTGGGCTGTGAGTCATGATCAGTGGCTTCTCCTACATGCTGTGGAGTAGCTCAGTAGTACTCATCAAACTTCAAAGTCCACAAACATGTTAGTTTGGGTCAGACCAAGTCCAATATACCACAAGTACATACCACTGCTTCAAAGTTCTTCAACCTGTTCTGGTAGTCAGATGGAGCCCACTTCTTCTTGACATATGCAAGTTTGATTGTAGGGTCAAGAACTAAAGTATCAGACAAAAGTCAGTTGGACTCTGGCATCGGAAACTTGGATTATAGGTAAACAAACCCATGGATAAGAAGTAAGCATTGGATTCATCAGTGCTATGATACCACTTCAAGAGATTCTTTAATCCTCCCTCAAGTATGCCAGAGAGACTATCATATTGAGGATCTAACACAAAGTCCTCCCAAATCTGCATGAGAAACTCAAGCACTGAGATAGACCAGGTAAGAGATGATGAGGTTACTACTAAAAAGCTTTGTGTGGCAGTTGTGGGTTTCTAATAGTGGTGTTACAACAGTAAAATTAAAAGTTATCATACATACCTGAAGAACACGATGAACACATTCAAGATGTTCCCACTCAGTGGCAGAAAGTTTGTAATCACCATACTGCCTCTTTTTCAATATGGGCACTTTGTCACTATCATCTGCCTCCTTGATGAAGTGAATAATAGTCTATTGGGAGTTAGAATGTAGAAATACAATTTTAGCTTAGAGCCTACCTTGCAGAGCTTTAGAAAGCATTCTAGACAGAAAAAGAGTGATGCCCAGCATGTATGAATCCACTGGAGCAGCTCAAGGATTGGCATGTTAACCTCAGTACAGATCTTATGGAAGAATGCTTATGCTTGAGGAGATTTTCAACTCTTTTTGTCACATTAGTAATACCACTGGATGGCATATAGGATGGACTATACCTGTGTAATCAATGCCATTGCTGTACCTAGTGTGTCTGAAACATTGAAATCCAATGTATCATCATCAAACTCTGAGTCATCAGCCTCATCATACTGATGCATGGTTGCTGTGATCTCATTCTCTAGTGTATCCAGGTCCAGTACACTGGATGCCTGTGCTTCAAGTTTCTTTGCAGCAGCTTTGAGCTTTCATGCAAGTTGAATCCATGAGGTTGGCACCACTTCATCAATGAACACTTCATCAATGAAGTGACTGACAGAAGAATGAGAAGCATGTTCCATGCACCTAACAACCAAAGATACAAGTAGTCTCACTGTTTGATAGTCCATGGGCAAGGAAAAGTGACTTACCGGATGTGTCTCTCTTTATAATTCCCAATTCCCACCTCCAATATTTCATCTGCCAATGCCTTGATTGCAGTATCATTGTTTAATGCATTGTCAACTGTGAACCATCCAACCTATAGAGAAAATACTAGTTTACAATACATTGGTCTACAAGTCATAAAAGTGATATCATACTAATCTATCACATGAGTGATAGTTTTGCCATGTTGACACCAGAGTGTCTTCCCTTGAGTGGATGGAAAGCAAGTTGCTCACATCGCAATTCCCAGTCAAGCAGATTGGTGGCTGATGGTGAAATATAGTGGCCAGTTATAGATAGATATGGATCTTGTGTATCATTCATCCATGCATCAAAAGTGAATGAGATGCAGCCATCAATATTCTATACAAAAGAGAAATGTGCCATCCATCTTTCTAATCAACATAAACTCACTTTAAGACTTTTATTAATTTGAGCCTCAACTTGCTTTTCCCTTTGTATAATCTCACTGCAAACTATTTTCTGATGTGGAATATCTTTGTCAGATGATGTAGGACATAGATATTGCAACAAACACTGGAATGGGCCCTTGTTGACAAGCAAGAATGCCTTGGGGTGCATGTTAGCCAACAGGCATGTAAATAGTGAAAACTTACCTTATCCTCCATGACAATGGGTTCAATGATGTAGTCCAGTAATCCGGCAGTCATAAAGGATGAAACAGATGGCTTGGGTACCAGGCTTGCATCTAACATTGTTTGTATCACACCAACACTGAAATTGCATTACTATATTTATTTTGATGCAATCACCATTGAACATACCTTTCATCATCTTTTGGTAACACTTGTGGATTAGGTACAATGCCAGCTGTAGTGCAGCAACTCTTGTACACTGAGACATGATCTTTATGTCTAATCCAGCAAAGATGTTCATTCATTATCACTGAAAAAAATACCACATACCTTGCAATATGGCTGTGCAAAGAAGAGACATTCCCCTTAAGGAATGCATGCTTATCCAAGATTTCTTTTTCTCTATACATGCAATCAGAACATGCAGGCATGTAATGCAGATATTCACTTGTAGATGCAGCACCAGTGGCCCTTCTCCTTCTGCTTCATGTCAGGATTGATTCACTTACTGGCAGTGAAGATTGTCTAAACATCTATAGTATGGGTGCACTTTGGAAGGATCCTTGCCTAGAACAAGTTCAGTAGTGAATCCAGAAAAGATTGTGAAACATACTGCACAGTCCACATCACCTAAAGCCAGGGTTGACATGGCTTCACTATCAGACACTGCATTCCAGGGGTTTCGATCTTCCAACCCTAGGGAATGGCACGGGTATACCCCTGGGTGTCCAGAGATGTACCCGTACCTGCACCCAGCCGAAAACCCATACCCATTGTGTGGGTACGGGTTTTCGGCCGGGTATGTGTATGGCATACCCGTACCCGCACCCGTCGCAGGTTTACCTGCGGGTGCTGGCACAACATTGTTGTGTGGTGTCGTCATCATACACTGGTGACAGTGATGGTGAGGGGATCATGATGGAGGGAGTGTTGAGTGATAACAATGTCAGGGATGACCCGTGAACACACCTGACACACCCGCGACGCACTGTGAAGCATTGATTGAGGCCCGAGGGGGAGAGGAGGCGTGTTGGCACGCACACAATCGAAGACGGCTGTCGAAAAAAACAATCAGTGCTGTTACGGTCTACGAAGGGGGTAGTCATTTTTCCTTTATTTTTCATTGACTCTTTCGCTCGCCTTTCCTAGTCTCGCTCTGTCGTCACCATACATGGTTGTATTCGTAGTGGAGTCGTCCTCCACATTACCAGATACGTTCTCTCAATCTGTTTCTCTTTATGTCTCACACGGCGCCCCGCCCATACCCATACTTAGTCTTTCTTTCCACTTCCGTCTGCAGTTCTTCCTTCAGACTTCTCACTGCGGACTGCGCTTTACTGCGCATCTCTTATTTCATATTCACTTACTGCGGACTGCGCCTTACTGCGCATTCCTTATTTCATATTTCTCCGTAGTCGCTGCGGACTACGCTTTACTGCACATGCCGCGCATCGCAGTCATATGCTGTGCATACTTATCTCGCATGGACCAGGGGCCTACCGTATATATAGTCTCGTACTTCCCGCTTGTATTTTCCTTTAAGCTAGTTCTACGCAATATAGCGTTATTCTAGTGACCTTCGAGTCTAGTGAGCCTCTTCAGGTACCTAGATAGAAGAGACCCGCCAAGTCTTCACATCGTCTCGAAGATAGGCCTCAGACCTCAGAGATCCTTCGTCACTCTTCGTTCTTTTGCTTTACGTTCTTCGACCCGTATCGCAGCACGCTTCGTCACCACTACACTGTGCGTTACAACTATTCTCCCACGTCCTCCGCCCCATCTTTTTCACGCTACCCGCCAACCTCCGGGGGTATTACCTGGACAACGACCCCAACCACCCATGGGATCGGGATACTTGGGCCCAGGATCACGCTGACCACCGACAGACCCTCTGGGATGACGATTCAACCGTCACCCCATGATCTGACTCCTCGTCCTCCGACTCCCCATCCGACTGCGAACCACTTCCAGTCCCACCACCTGTCACTTCCT
>JBBPJP010000601.1:0-16632 GCA_038088775.1 Boletus barrowsii | reverse complement strand
TCAGTATCACCGTCAACATCTCGGTCAAGAACCGGGAGTAGTTTTGGTTTGATTCTGGCAAGGGGGTCCAATGGGTCGCTCTGTGGTTAGGCACACAAGAGTGTTTGAAGTCAACCGGTCAGCACACTCCACTAAAATGTTGGGAGTGAGTGATTGCTCACCCTTCGCTCGGTATGTTGGCCCCATGGATGATGATCTTCAGGGCGGTGAGCTTGCTGGAGCGTCCGTTTAGGAGCGTTCGCCCGAGTCCAAACAAGCGGTCAACTGCCTCTGCGAGCCCTTGCAAGACACCACCATGCTCATCAGGCGTGAGCCTGTCTTTCAATGCTAGTGCCTTCGCTCGCAATGCCCGGCTGGCCCTCACATGTGGCAGATAGTCTGCCCAGCCAGTCACTCTTAGTAGTGCGGGGGGGGTCCGGTCCTTGTCGGTAGCGATCGCAGCGGTCCCATCCGCGTTCCAAGGCATGCCAACGTCTAGGAGCGCCACTTGCAGGAGCGCCACGTCCTTGTCCTTCGCGAGCCCATCCAATACTTGGAAGAAGACCTTTCCGACTGAATTGAACAACGCCTGAACATGGCAAGGGCTGTATCTCCTTTCCGGGGAGTGAACAAGACCATGCTCACTGCGCTGGTGTTTCTTCATCACCTCCTCGGACTTCACAGCGTAAGCACACCCTCTCATCCGGCAAGCGAACCCGGGCTCAGGCGCACCCAAGCCCTGGACTGTTGGCCCACCTGGCGATGGCAGGGGAACGTCTTCCGGATGGCCAAAGACGTGAACGCCGCGGCAAACGAAGGTCTGTAGTAGGTCTTTCCAATGCTTTCCGTCAACCGCATGCTTATGCTGGGCTTTGAGGTGGCCCTTCAATACCTCGGATGTCAAACCGACTTGGCACGTGCGGCAGATGAACACGTTCAAACCGGAGTGAAACCAAACGCCCAGTCTGTCGAGCACCGGGCCACCTTCCAAGTAGTTGACGAGTGGGTTCAGGACCACCCTGCCACTTTTGTTTTCTGGGTCTAGGAACAGATGGACCACGTCAGTCGCTGCAACACCTTCCCATGCATGGCACACGGTTTCCACAATCACAACCACTCACCCTCTTTCTGTGGGGACTCCGGGGCGGGCTGGAAGGGGGAACCGTCACCTTAAGGGGTCAATTGCGGCCTTTAGCATGCCAGAACGAAGGTAGGTGATGGTGAGCAGGGAGACATTGCTTACCCATCTCGTCCTCTTCGACGGCTGGAAGCATGGGGCCTCTTGCTGGCAGTCCAGCTCCTTGGAGTTGACTCCCCGCGACCATGTTCACAGACAGGGCTTTCAAAAGAGAAGGGAGGTCAGGGTATGGTAAGAGTCGACGTTCATTTTCCCGACCCACCAGCGGGTCCCTCGAAAATGGGGATATCTTGAGGGAGACCATGCGTCTCGCGCATGTGCTTGGTCGCTCTGTCCCTACGGTTGGTGGCCACGGGACAGTCGGGAAAGGGACAGAGCAACTTGCTGTCCTTGAGGGTGAAGCTCATCTCAGAGCCTCCAAGACGGAAGGGAATGGGGGTCACGTGGTATTGCCAGGCGTGCTTTTTTCCGGGGATGGTGTTCGGAGCCAGGCAATGGGGGGTCGGGCACTGATGACTCAGAGCGGGATCAGATTGGTTAGTGGTAGGGGACATGGATGGGATGGGAGAGCGAGGGTTAGGCAGCAGAAAGATGGAGACAAAAATGAAAGCGAAAACAGGGCCAAGAAAGATGGGGCGCTGGTTTGAGGAGGACCGCCGGACCGGGTGGAGCAGCTCACCTTTATAGCTGCAGTAGCAGCCGCCACCGCCGCCCCGTTCTCCCCTCCCCCTAAGGGGTGGTTCTAGACCCTTTGTACCAAGAAATTGAAGAATGCAGGACGGCAAAAGGACCCTTGGAAATGGGTCCGAGCTTGGCGACCGGTAACTGGCGAGCGGTTGCTGACTCAATGGTGGGCTCTTCCACGCTCTCTTCCCCTCCCCCCTCCCGGCTCTGCAAGGGTGGGTCAGATGCGGACGACAGGGAGATCCCATGTGGAGGGACCGGACAGGCCAGCAGTAGGAAAGCCACGGGGAGGGGATTAGGGAAGGAGAGAGAAAAGGGATGGGATGGATGTGCCAAGCGAAGGGGATGAGCCGACAGCGGGGAGCAGGGGAAAAAGATGCGAGGGGGGGGGTGGGGGGGGGGGGGGGGAGGGAGGGGGGGGGGGGGGGGGGGGGGGGGGGGGACATCCAGGAGGACACAGGGTTAGGGACATATATGGTCAACCTGTCTGTAGTAGCATGCATGGGCAAGGGACGAGGATGCAAGCATACCTTGAGGGAACGGGAAACGGGGAACGGGGACGGGGACGGGAACGGGGACAGAGCTCCCCGGTCACGGGCCAGGGGTGTCCATGCCGGAACAGGGACGGGACCGACGGGGACGCGGGACCGCCGGGGACCCGAAAGCCAGAACAGGGACAGGCGCGTCCAGGTGGGGACAGAGCGGGGACAGATCACGGATGGGCTGCCGTCAAGGAGAGGAGGGAGGCCTGGACCAGCCTGGAAACAGGCACGACGCCAAGGGGAATGCCACCCGGGCCTGTGCGCTGCACCACCAAACCCACCCAAACCCCCAAAACGGGGACGGGGACGGGGACGACCGGGGACGGGAGCCCGGGGGCGGGCTCGGAGAGTCCTATGGATAGATTCGTTGAGTTTGTGTAATTCGCCAGTAAAATCGAATGACGCTTAGTATCGTCTTCCGATAATGTCCCTTCTTCAACATCTGCATGGTGTTCATCTTCAACGGTCGCACGGAAAACAGGGAGCTTCTCGTAGATGCGGTATCAAGCATTGGCAAGGGGATTTCTGAGGGCAAGCCTGGAGGAGGAAGCGGTGGGCGCTGACCGGCGATCGAGCGAAATGGTATCGTCCCACAGGACATCATGGAGAAGCCAGAGCAGGACATGTGTCGAGCCATTCGGGGATACGTTGAGACATCGGGACTTTCCCTACTCGCTGATCATGGTCCCGAAGCGTCTCGCCCGACAAACAGAACGAGTTGCTCCACGATCTGCGTGACGACCTGCTGGATGGGCCAGCGTTTCGAGCGACTTCATACCCTCTGCTCCCCATCTCATCGTCAACGACAGCTTCCAGCTCCGCGTCACGCTTCCGCTTCCCACCTTTCCCACCGTCGCCTTTTCCAGTCCTGACACGTTTGAGAGGTTTCGTGGGGGAACCATCATCACCGAAGCGCATTCGGGGATTCTTGTATCTCCCACGTACAGTCTTATTGTCGGCCTCGTCCTCGTCCTCTGAATCTTCCTGGCTGGACGGCGGATTGAAATTTTCATCGGCCAAGACACGCTTTGGGAGAGCAGCGGTCCACGATTCGTACAGCTGCGAAACTTGACCAAGAATCGGGTATTGAGCAAATAAAGCCGGAATATATCCAAGAGGAAGCTGTTTGAGCTTGCGACCCGCTTCAAGGATGACGAAATGGGGACGAAGATGGCTCTCGACGATCGGGTAATCATGGAAGGGGTGTGCGTAAAGGCGGAAATGATCAAGAGACGGTGTGTCGTCGTCGGTCACGGTATGCTGACGGGTGATAACACACCCTTTCAGCATGCTTCCAGGTAGGGTGATCAAGCGATATTGAAAAAGTTTGTCCTTCACGATCATTGAGTACATCAAGAGGTGCGAAGGACAACACTCACAGAGAAAATTGGAAGATTTCCTCGAGAGGCGTGAAGCCGGCCGCCTTCTCCTTCCAACGCGTTCCGGAATTTCATAATGACCTCGTCCATAGGCAGTAGCATCCATGATGGAAACGTGTTGGGCTTATCGAACATGCGGTGCAGACTGGCATTGACTTGGAGAAACATGAGGTGGAATGAACATCCGGACAGATCAAGCGGGAGAGGCGTACCTGGAAAGATGTTGTATCGAGTATCGAGATTGAGGGTGTGATACTTCATGTCCCACCAATATTCCAAACTGGTCATCTGACGAGAAAAGTTCAGCATCGTGGCCAGCACCTCGGAAAAAGAACCGACTCGCGCAGAGTCCTTGGTCAGGCGCCGTGGATAACAATGCGCAAATCCGACAGCACGAGCTGGATTACAATTCTCGATCAAACAACGGCCTTCGTGTGGGTCGACGGCGAGCACGCGGTTTTTCGCTTCGTTCGAAACGGACTCATGGTAAAGACGTCTAGACGGGGTCGTGCTAGCACCGGTGCGGATCCCTGAGTTCGGATAATCGGAGCTGGAGTAGTCCGAGTTCGAGTAGTCGATGTCCATGGTGACGCAGCTAGTACTTACATAATCCACGTGATCTTCCTGAGAAAGCTACTCCCACGTGACCTTGTCCGCGCGTTCGAATTGGCGTTATTTGGCTTTGGGCTGGGTGTTTGGCTTTTTGATTTCACCCCGGAGCCTCATCATCGACATGAGCCAGGACTATCCCCCACTCGCCCTCGATGACCTCGTCCACCTCATGTCCCCTTCTCCTGCACCACAAACCCTCCTCGATGACTCCGACATGCCACCACGTACCAAGAGCACCTCCCCCGATCCCCTCCCCGAATCCGATATCGTCCAGATGCGCAGAAAGGTCATGGAGATCTGTCATAATGACAAGACCTACGCTCAGCTATCCCCACGAGAAAAGGAGCTTGTAGAAATGGTGCGCATAGTGTTATCTCTGCCTCCTTGTGCTTAACTAAGATACTTTCACCTAGGTACTAAGGCTCACCACCGTAGTAGGACCTGGCCCGGACCAGCTCCTCAGACAGGCAGAGATGGTGTCTGCTTTGATACAACAGAGAGATCTACTGTTACACCAATTTGAGGAACAACGTCTGCGGTGGAACTCAGAGCAGGACGGTTGGGCTAGGATGGCGGAGGCTCTGCTTGCACAGCAAGCCAAGAACCGATTCAATCGGGAGCGAGACGAGGTAGGTCACCGTTCTTTAGCTTGCATTTCAACCGCTAGCTATGAGTTTGTTGTTGACTCTCAAACCATTGCCGGTCAATCTTCAAGTTACGTCTAACAATTTCTATAGGACTTTGAACGGCTTCACGCAGCAGAAGCAGACAATAAGGGCCTTCGCCAACGGGTGATTTTTTTTCCCTGACGGGGCGTCATCATCCTGACACCTATTTGACAGCTTAACGAAACTCAATCCCGCCTACAATTGCTCGAATCTGAACTAACCACACTAAGACCGCTCCTACTAATGCAGCCACTGATCTCGCGTTCATCACTACCCCCTCCTACCCCAAATCCCAAGACTCAACATGCTCGGAGGCGAAAGAAGGTTGCAGCCGCCATGGAACACGAAGATCATGGTGCCAGCGAGGACGAACCTTCAGGAGACCCCCACGATACATCATCGCTCACCCCTCATTCTCAAACAACCCCAAGGCCCAAACCCCGTAGAACAGAAGTAACCAACAATCCCCTCACAAACCCACACAAACGGCGACCGTCTCAAAAGGCAATGTTACGGGGTCTGAGTGCCGATGCCAGGGTAGAACACCTTTTGTTGGCAGCCCGTAGAGTTGGCAAGCATCGCGCCGGGATAATGGCCGGAATGGTGCACCACTTGGAAGAACGAGAGCGAGAACGAAAGCGAGAAGAATCGGCGACGACGGCTGTTGCAATTACGCCGAAGACACCCAAACGTAACGCGCCACACACAGGGTATCCCCCTGAGGGTGGATACGTTTATATGAATAACCAGATTCGACCCGGACCTGGGATGCAACCAGTTCCGATGTTCATCCCAGCATATCCCCACCTCCTACAAACCCCCAGCTCGTCGACGACGGCCCCTTCAGTCGCCTCATCCGCACAACAGTCCGCGCAAAAATCAAAGCAGGATGCAAGGACGAACAACCCACCAACGCCTCTCGATTCACTGTTATGTGCCGCCCGCTCAATGATGCGCGAAGACATCGATGTCGACGTGGACGAAGATGAGGAGATAGATGTAGTTGGTGATTCACCTGGTCAGACGCCAGGTGCACGCCAGGTGCGACCCGGAGACATGTTTGGAAGTCCTGTCCCGAAGCGACGAAAGATTGCAGCGCGTATCGACAAGCTGACTGCATTGCACGAATCCGCGGGTCGAACTGCGGACGACGCTCTTGTGTCATCCGCGAATGCAAATGGGGCGACTAATGCGGGTGTTGGGAGGGTTAGATCAGCCTTGGACGTGTTGGCCGACCAAGCTGCGGCGTTCAGTACCCAAGAACACCCCGTTTCGCCGTTCCAGACGCAACTACCGATACAGACGAAAGGCAAGGGGAAAGAGAGAGCTAATCCTCAACCACAAGAGCCTTCTAGTTCGACCCCTAAATCACGAGGGAGGCCAAAGTCGAGGAGGAAAGACCCCGAAGTGGATGCACCTTCACCTGTAGTACCGGCATCTCGTTCTAGGACACCCCGATTGGACACGGGAGACAACGCGGCCGGATCTACGCGGATAGCACAATCACGGGTAGGCGGGTCTGCGCCAGAAGCGCAAGTCGATCCAGGTGGAGGGACGAGTGGCGGTAGTACATCTCAGACCCCGGATTCGACATCGGTTTCTGGAGGGAATCAGGTCTGGGCAATCAACGATGCAGAGAGTCCCGGATTACCCAAGGCATCTCTACGTGTAGATGATTCAGCGGATGCGACTCCAGGACAGGATTCTCGTATCCCGACTACGCTGAGCGAGGAAGGATCTGACGGTTCACATGCGACGATCGCTCCATCGAATCCCGCACAGCTTCTGGTACGGTTGATGCCGGAGAATGAGCGTCGGGAGATGTCGCAGCTGCCACCAGGTGCCGAGGCATCTCTATTTGGTAGCGAGAACAGCACAGGAATCACATCGTCTACTGCACCGGCCAAGAACAAGGAGCTTATCCGGGTCACTGAGCAGGTCGTTTCTGCACCGCCAGCGAAGCGTCAGCGGAGTCCGTACGTGAAGTGGAGCAAAGAAGAGGACGACCTCCTCGCACAGGTATGTCCTCGCGTCGAGTCAGAGCAACCTGTATTGACGAAGGAATACGCCTAGGCGGTCGCAAAGTACGGACAAAAATGGGACTTGGTGCAAAAGGCATTGCCATCGAGGGGCTACCACCAAGTGAGGCAGCGGTGGTTGCGCAAGCTAGGTGAGCTACCGTCTCTGGGGTTTGGCAATGTATCCAACCAAGATCGACTGTGTTTGCTTACCTTTGTGCCGCAGGGGTATTCGATAGCAAACCTGATTTGTCTTCATTTCAGACTGCTGCCACGACATTCTCCTCCACATCACGTGGGGACAATGTCGAACCGAGAGGGAATCCCAAGCTGGGGTTGGCGCCGTTGAGCAGTGAGAAAGCGTATTCTGGGTTGGTTGGGAGGCCGCATTCGCTATCTTCGTGACGGGATTTAAGATGTGTGCAATGTGCTTGATCTTAGTTTTAGGTGGTGTATGTAGAATATGCATTATTTGTAGCTTTTTGATTGACTCAAACGCAAACGGGAAATTATGTGACAAGTACCACACCTGCGTGACCTCAATTCAAGTGACTGACGCTCTTCTCATCCGTTTGCCAGATTGGCACGGATGGAAGGTCATTTTATGATGAAGGGACTTGTGAACTCGATTATTTACCCCATCCAGGTTTTAATCATTTCGAACGAGGCTGAGCCTGCATCTGCTAGCCAGTACTGTAACGTAACATTGGCGAACGACTTTTTTGCTGCTTTGTGTCCTGTGATTGCCAGTGGTCCGCGTAAGGCCTAAGCGGGCTCAAGACAGCGCTAAGAGCCGAACAAACGGGGACCATTTCGAGTCTTTCAGCTCGGCTAAGGGATGTAGATGTGCAACCACACAAACACCACTCTTGTTCCGTCCGGTCTGGACCACGAACTACCAGTTTCCCAACGACCCCCTACCAACGTTCACATTGGCCAAGCTTTGTCACGATGGTAAAATCTACCGTGCAATTCGTATCCCTCGTGGCCAGTGCGTCGATCAACAGAACTGCTCCACCGCTGGGATTTCCGCAGGCATTGCAGCAGTCATGGGCACAGTATTCGCCTTGGTTTCCAGCGGGGACCTACGCCTCACCGCCAGCAGGTTGCGAAATTGTTCAGGTACGTTTCCATGGATCATGATGTGGAGGCTTGATGCATGTCCGTCTCCTCTCTGCTTGCATCGTGAACTGATTCAACGTTCGTTTGTTCGTGGTCTGGCAGGTCAATCTGGTACGGCTTCTCTTGGTCTTTCTTGTGCTCTCGGGAGACCGAATAAATTGATTAACCAAACCAAACCCGCAACATTGTAAAACAGCTGCAACGTCACGGCGCGCGATATCCCGAAAAGCATCCTGCAAAGGCTATTCAAAAGAGCGTAAAGAAGCTCAAGCGAGCAAAAAGATTCAAGGACCCAAAACTCGCGTTCGTCAAACAGTACGAGTACACACTCGGGATTGACGATCTGGTTCCGTTCGGGGCGGCGCAGTATGTTTTATCTTGTTCCTTGGGGGTCTTCTACTCTCTATTCGCCTCCGTACCGGTACTCATGTTCCTTATTTTGCTTGGATGTGTCAAGGTCGTTTGACGCTGGTCAGGAACACTTCGTACGATATGCGAGTCTCGTGAACGAGGAAATGCTTCCGTTCGTCCGGGCTTCGGAAAGTGGACGCGTGATCGATTCTGCGCGGAACTGGTCTGCTGGTGAGAAATAACAAGTTCCGGACACAAGTGCGTGTTTTCTCAAACGAGACGCGCAGGTTTCGCGTACGCAAGTAAGCAGAGATATGTACCCGAGATATCCGTGATCATCCCTCAGTCGGTCAGTCTCGCGCAAGCGATTCTTCTCCACTCGGTACATCGCGGCGTCTCAATGGGCCCCTAGACAAACGACACACTGGATGACAACATGTGCCCACAAGTCGGGACGTCCAATCGTGCGACCAAAGCATGGGTGAACGTGTTCGCACCTGCGATCACCGACCGCATAAACTCGGCAGCGCCGGGTGCAAAATTGAAAAAGACTGACTTAGTGAACTTGATGTCACTTTGCCCATTCGACACGGTAGCACACGAGGCACCTAGTCCATGGTGCGAGTTGTTCACCCTCGAAGAGTGGGCGTCGTACGAGTATTACGGGGATCTCATTGATTATTACGGCAACGGGTAGGTGCTCGTTGTTTGTCGGCACCTGCACTGTCTCCCCACTGAACTTCGAATACACAAGATACGGACAAAAGCTCGGGCGCATTCAAGGCGTTGGGTACGTCAACGAGTTGCTCGCTCGGCTGACAGGCCAACCTGTCCAAGACGAGACGCAAACCAACCATACGCTCGACGATTCTCCCATCACCTTTCCCCTCGACCGCTCTTTTTACGCCGACTTTTCGCACGACAACCAGATGATCTCGATTTACAGCGCACTCGGACTCTTTTTGCAGCCTCATGATCTCGATCCGACGCATCTGGCCAAGGGCCGCACGTGGAAAGATTCACACATGGTGCCGTTTTCGGGGAGGATGATCACGGAGAAGCTGGCCTGTGACGGCAGTGGGACTAGACAACCGGGCGTGTACGTGCGGGTGTTGGTCAACGATGCGGTACAGCCACTCACGTTTTGTGCTGCGCACGAGGACGGGCTATGTGCGCTTGCGAATTTTGTGGAGAGTCAGTCTTATGCGCGGAATAACGGGGAGGGGGACTTGGCGTTGTGTTTTGCGAAGGGAGATGAAGAGGCATGAAGAGATGGTCCGTGTACCGGGTCGCACTCGAGTGGCCAAAGTAAACGTGGAGAATGTTTTGATGAACCAGTCTCGAGCAGCGTCATGGTGCTGCCTTCGAACTGTTAAA
Organism: Boletus barrowsii; assembly: GCA_038088775.1. NCBI lineage: Eukaryota > Fungi > Basidiomycota > Agaricomycetes > Boletales > Boletaceae > Boletus > Boletus barrowsii. The sequence goes on along the minus strand of JBBPJP010000601.1, from coordinate 6,762 downwards.
GGATCGTGACAATCCATAGTGATGCTGAATGCCACCCTTTCATGAATCCACCATCGTATACGGTCAATTGCATTGCATGACTATCAATGATTAGATCCGTGAAGTTTTGAAGATATTATGTCAATCAAAAAATCGTAAACAGATGGACAGACAGTACAGATTCAGATGTGATAGGGGTAGGGGATAAGGGAGGTCGTGGAGTTGTGCTGATGCGAGTCGATGGTACATGCACAAGAACAGTTGCGTCCATTGTCGCTACAAGATGAACCAACAAAGAGAATCCACAAGAAAGAGACGAAATCCAAACTGTTATAGATGCTAAATTCACCGCCCTGGAAGTAACACCAACTCTGCGCTTGTCTTGTCTGGTGACCCTGGATCGGATGGGAGGGGAGCCCCGTCGGGATCAAATTCGAGATCCGCTTGAGGACGCGGGCTTTGTTCAAGTGTGATACGGTCCTCGTCGGTCATAGGGAGTGGTGATGCAGAAGCGAGTCGATCGATTAAGGTGTCAAACGCATTCTCCACAGAGTAAAAATTCTCCTCGGGAGATGTGGACGATGAGGGTGGAACTCGTGGAGTTGGTGACTGCGACGCGCGGGTGACGTTGGATGCGAAGAAGGTATAGATGTAGGAAGGTGAAGTGGTCGAATTTGCGGGTAGCGCACGGCCATGCCAGTATCTTGGACCCTGAGGGCATATAGGCGCCTGTGAGACATGCTGATGAGAAAACAGTCCGTCCGCGGCAGTTTGACAAGGCTTGTATCGGGTCCCAAGCGTGTTGCCACTGTGCGGATGAGCACCGGATAGGAGAAGGGAATGGATGCGCTTACCATATTGCACAACCTACGCCTTCTCGGACACATCCGCACGCACTGCGGATCATCCTGACGACTGTACGGCGCTCAAAGTATGACGCGTCCATCGGTACAACAGCGGATGTCGCCTCATCTTTCCCGACCCATACACTGGATCCCTCCCGGCGTGAAGCACGCAAGTGAATCACAGCCCCGCACCCATTCGTCTTGCGTATAGGAATGTTACGTCGAGCCAGACCATCCGATGTCACCGGGGGATATGATGGCAGTGGCGAGCGTACGTAGACCAACGTTTGTTGCACGGACGACGACGACGATTCCTCTCCGCCACAGTAGAGCGTGTATCCGTATGTATCTTGCACGGACACGATGGATCTGCCCTGTGGACGAGGCGAGGAGGATGGGTCATAACCCTGTTCCCATGTTTGAGTTGATTCGTCGTCGTCGCTTGGGGGCTCGATCCACGAAGGTGTTCTTGCGACGACGACTGTTGGAGGTGTGGCTCGACCGCCTTCGTTACGCTGGGCACTCAACACATTATGATCAAGCCTCATTGCGCCTCTTCGCCGCAGTCTGGACGCTTCACCTGTGCGCACGAGATCTGAGAGGACTATGGAGTCGTCCGCGTCTGTGGGCTCTATTTGATCTGGATATGATGGGTGAAGGGGCGGAGAGATGCTTCTATAGCGCATGGGCATATTGAGCGTCGATGATGTGATGGATGTTCTGGTGTAAACATTCGGTCAATACAAAGGTCACTGGATTAGGTAAGCAGATGGATTACCAGTTTTTACATAATCACGTCACACGATCGAATTATCGGTCCCGTGTTGTGGACTGGAACAAAATAATCTCAGCAGTTTTCACTCTGGCCCGGGGAGAAATCAAAGGGAATTACAGCGAGTATGCTCGTCCGACGAGTAATTACGAGTCACGAATTCATGTTTCGGTTCCCTGACTCGGATACTATAACCTTGACAGTGCCACAGCCACGATGCAAATGGCGATAAGGGATCAATCAATCAGGGACATCCACTTTGTCGTCCCAGAAACTCGCTCTTATTGCAACCCATGATGTCGACGACACCCGCTCGTAACGATTCAACGGCGACCTCCCAGATCGTCACTCTACCTCCTATTCCTGAGCTTTTTGATCCCAACTTCCTCAACATTCTCGTCCCAGCTAGCCAGGATGTCCCCATGAGTGCGCCGACAGAGGTCGCCTCAAATGCCATGATGGAGGCACTCCGGTCCACCGCACACCACAAGCTCACAGCCAACGACGCTCCTGCGCTGAGTTCTACGCTCTCCCATACCCTCGATGCGTACTTAGGTCTCCGAACCGGCATCCCTGGAGAGAAAATTGATCGCTATCTCGAAAACGCATGGGCACAGGATGCATCCCTAACCCTTCGGATCATTTGGAGTACAAGGAGTATCCATGACGGCAAGGGAGAAAAAGAGCCCTTCCATCGGTACGTTTCTCCGACGCCTCTTCGTGGCAGTGTATTGACACCATCCTACTCCATAGGGCATTTGGATGGCTCTTTGAGAACCATCCCCGTACCGCGATCGCAAACCTTCACTGCTTGGTAGACCCCGTGTGTCTGAGATCCAGCAGTGCCGCGGAGAAGCAGAAGGATGATGAGAAGAAGAAGAGTGGCACGTCACACGGGTACTGGAAGGACTTGCTCGATATATTGGCCCTGGCCACCCTCGACGAACTGAGGCCAAGGGTACGCCTCGATCGGCGTTCCAATTTCTTGCACAACTACTGCGACGCCAAGTCTCGGCCTGCCTTCAAGAATAACCAAGAACAAGAGGAATGGTCCCGCACTCAGCGCGTCGAACGGTCCCGTCGCGCCCATGACCGTCTCACGCAGAAGCTGCTTGACAAGCGCTATCGTGCGCTGTACATAGCAGTTGCCAGGTTGTTTGCCGGTCAACTAGCAAAAGAATCCGAAATCATGGACAAGATCGCTGCCTTGCCCGCTAACGCAGGCAAGAATGACCGGATGGAGCTGATGCATGCTCTCAGCTTGGCTTCCAAGTGGGCACCAACGCCGGGTGGATCCCATGATCGTGTTACGAACATCTCATCTGCGATCTGTCTGTCTCTTCACGATGCACAAGCGTCTTTTCTGATGGCGCACTCATTCCCTGTCATGACGGACCTGTCAGCATCTGATATACATCTGCTTCGTTATCTCTATCAGAAGCATATTCTCACTCGCGGAAGACGTTACATTTGCGTTCCAGAACCTCTGATGTCATCCAATCACTGGTCTGAGATCACCTATCCTCGGGTTGCGTCCATCTGCATGAACAAGAACAAGGAGAAGTTCTTCATTCACGACGAAGATAGGTTCATGAAATACCTCGGAGACGTTGAATCTGGAAAAAAGAAGATCAGTGGCGCAACGCTCTTTCCGCACGTTCTCGCCATGGATGCTGTGAGAATCCATAGTCTGGAAGGGCGCCCGGAGATAGGCGCCACTCGTTCTCTAGCGGATGCTCTGATCGGGAGACAACGCCTGCTCGCTGAAGCTCAGACGAAGGTCATTGATGCGCAGTGGGCTACGCTTGTGTCACGTCTTCGGGAGTCAGGCCAGTTAGACAATTGTATCGCGGTCTGCGACGTGTCTGGTTCCATGGGATCTATCTCATACCCTTCAAGAGGTAAATCGCCGTTTAACGTCTCGCCAATCTGGCCTGCGATCTCCCTCTCACTCCTTGTTGCGCGTCTGGCAAAGCCACCCTTCAATGATTCGTTCATCACTTTCTCTGCACACCCAGAGTTTGTCAGTGTCGACCCTGAATCGAGACGCACTTCCCTCGGTGCAACGATTGACGGGATGAGCCGCGCAAAATGGGAAATGAACACGGATTTCAATGCCGTCTTCCTCAAGCTTATCCTTCCCCTCGCCATCAAGCACAAGGTCCCCAAAGATCAGATGATCAAGCGGGTCTTTGTCTTCAGTGACATGCAGTTCGACGCCGCAAACACTCAGCACAGTGCAAATTGGACTCATGGCCCTGCAGGTTGGGCTAAAACGTTCCTCGCGACACCAGGAGCTGCAAAGTGGAAGACAAACCACGACGTGATTGCAGAGGCATACGCAAAAGCAGGGTATGATGTTCCTGAGCTGGTGTATTGGGACCTGTCTAACCCGCATGACGGGCATGCTATCACTGCTCCGGTGACGGGCGAGAGGGAAGGAGTTGCTTTACTGAGCGGGTATTCTCCGTCGTTGCTCAAGGTCTTTATGGATGTCGAGGAAGAAGAAGACTGGGAGGTTCTTGACGAAAAGGGTCAGCCTCAGGCTGACAGGTTGACGCCAGAGGGGCTGATGAAGAAAGCACTGGGAAAGCAGAGTTATGATGGGCTGGTTGTGGTGGACTAAAAATGTGCGGTAGACCTGCTGTAACATACTCGACGCTGTATGATAGTTGTATATTTATCCGGAGATGTCAATAAGGACGATCTCCACTCGGTCCCGAAGGCAGGAGGGCGTGAGAGAGTAGTGAATTCCACGTGGTTGGATGCGGGTTGTCTCTCGACCTTGTACATATAAGCAAGTGGTCATGTTAGCATCGATATCGCCAGTGCGACAGCTGGTCCTCTCGCTCTTGGCTCTTCCCCCTCTCTTCCTCGCAGTATATATACTCGCAGGATTCCCTTACCCACCAAATCCAACCGCTATCCACCCCTCCCTCGCCAGTCTGCCCCCCTCTTGCGCGTCCTGGTCAGTCTATCCAGAAGACTATTACCAAGGTGGTTCCTACGTCCTGCTTCCCCATGGCAGAGTGAGTCTTCAATCGCCACTGCGCCGTAGCGAGTCTCAATGTAATGTCTGTCACTGCACACAGACGCGATATTGGCTTATCGGACCAAAGCAAGGCCCGCGGGTTCGTGTATCCTGCATCCTGCGATACATATTCTTCTCACAACCATATCTTGCAGGTGGTCCTCATTCACGGCCTCTCCATCCCAGCGATTGTATGGAAGGATGTGGCACCCGTCCTCGCCTCGCGCGGCTATCGCGTCCTCCTCTATGGTGCGCGCCTCGAACACGCTCCTCCCCTGGCCTGACACTTCGTTCAGATCTTTATGGTCGCGGCTACTCTGATGCCCCGGATGTCGCCTACGATGTCTCCCTGTACACGACCCAGCTTGCCCTCCTCATGCAGCACATTAAATGGGATGATGCCTATGTCGTTGGGCTTTCTATGGTGCGTAGCCAGCTATTTTTTTTAGAATTGAGAAAGACTCTCGTCATCTAGGGTGGTGGCATTGCTACCGCATTTGCGGTCCAGTTCCCTCACTTGGTCAATGGCAAGGTAGCCCTCGTTGCATCTGCCGGCATAATAGAGGCATGCATCCTTCCCATCCTTCGGTTGTTAGATATTTGACGCATCCAGTAGTCAGGCGACATATCACGCACTGCAAAATTTATGTCATCGCCATTTGTACAAAGCGTATCATCTCTTCCTCCGTTTCGGGTATGAACAATCATTGTTATACCATCTAGCGTTCACTCACGACTAGTAGTACTATATGCGTCTCCTCGTCGATGGTTCCAGCAGTTCCGGACTCCAGGCTATCAATCCCATTCAGGAGGTGAGTGCGCGATGGATTGCTTCAACATTCCGCTCAGCCCCAGCCAGATCGTTCGATTACAATCTGCGCATCTTCCACACTACAATGCTGCCGTAGCATCCTCTCTCCGTGATGGTCCCGTTCGCGGCCTGGCACATGCCTTTCGCGCGCTTTCCAATTCTTCCAACGAAATCCTCCTTATTCACGTATGTACTTTCTTTTCCTCCATCCCAGTTCATCCCACCTCACATCTTACAGGGCACGGCAGACAAGACTGTTCCGTATAAATACACTTCCAAGATCCAGGCCCTCGTCCCCCAAGCCAACTTGGTTACGATCGTAGATGGGGGCCACGATATCACGGTTACCCATGCCAACGAAGTGAACACTGCACTTCTTCACTTTCTTTCCGGAGGTCTTGCGTCCCATACCAGAGACCAACTACTGTAAAGTATAATCATACATACGCACGATGCCAGTGCACACCGCAGATTACCACATGTTATTCACTCCCCTCGGATACCTCTTCATTGAACTTTATTTCTCTGGGCCTACTAATGATGTTCGTACCACCATGTATCCTCTACCTTCGGGGGTTATTTATCTAATGATGTAGGTTTAGTTACCCGTTTTGAGCTAGAAGTTGGGTAACTACTACTCTCACCCTGACCGTGACATGAGCCAGCAACAAGAAAGCACACCCTCCACTTCAGCTGTACAAGGCGGCGATTTTACTACGTCAACGAAAGCAACAGACAAATTTGCCTACTTGCAGCCCTACGCCCGGTCCAAGTTCAGTCCCCGTCCTTTGCTACTTTACTCAGACAACGCCATCTGACCGCCGTGACTGACTTCCTGAAGAGCACCTGCGCTCGCGCTTACCTCGCTCTGTGAGTCCCTCATCATCACACTCGAATGACCCTCTGGATATTGCCGTCATTTCAGTTGCGCTTTCTTCACTCGTCCCACCGTCTGCCCTCCCGCCTCACACATACTGTCCACCTTACCTTCACCGTGTTGGGTTCTCGCTTGCATTTGGCGTCGCAACATGGGCGATTTCTACCGGGGACGTGCGGAACGGGGCTGGAATAGCAACAGGCATGTCCCTCGTGGTTACTCGAATCGTCTTTATACACTGACGAGTATACATTCTTTTCCACCATACGCTTTCCCCTTACACACGCCTCGTCGTCGTCCCCCAATCCACGACACGTACACGTACAGCCTGGTCGCTCATCTACCTCACACTTCACGTGCGTAAATCGCTCCGCGCTCCACGCCATCCCGTCCCGCTTGCCTTGAGCGCTGGGGCGACCGCGTGTGCTGCGCTGTACGGGACAGAAT
>JBBPJP010000600.1:0-18518 GCA_038088775.1 Boletus barrowsii | reverse complement strand
TACTTCCCTCATCCGTCCCACATGCCCTCTGCTTCCGTTTGATCCAGGCCCCACTTACCCCCTGAGCGTCATACATCCGGTGCCATCTGTGCACATGCAACATAACAGCAAGAAAGGCCATGCCGCATGGACCAATGGTGGCTCTGTTCTATCTGACTTGAAGTATCACGAAATAGAGAATCACAGACAGAGTCTGACAGACGGGCAATAATTGAAAACCGGTGATCGGGTGAGCGAACCTTTTGCAACTTAGCGGGTTCTTAGGTGTCATTCACGTCGGCTACGTGGGGGCGATTGGGTCACCGCCGTCCCCGCCGCCAACGTTTGTGCCGCCTGTGGAGTGAGAGTCGGAGATAAGATAAGATCTTACGATGGAAAATGAACGTTGTTACAGGGGTTGGATCCTATAATGGCGAGGATCAAAAGTCGAGGGTGAAACAGTTGGGCATAGTATTTATGTCCGCGGGAAATCGACGTCGAAGCTGGTGTTTTGGTAGTGGCATGGCCAGGGGCATACATCCGATCGATACATGTGGTTGCACCACTCGACATGTGGTCGCCGCGGTGCAACTGCGTCTCAAAATCCCAAATTCTCAATCTCGGTCTCATACCTCCGCTCTACTGACTTCCTTTCGCAATGGGCAAGGAAATTATTCACGGGTCTCTCAATCATCTCGGTTCATATCCCCCTGTCCGGAGCTAAGGGGACACCAGCTCTTATGTGCGGGGTTGCCAGTGAAGGTTGATGATTACCATTCCCATGAATGAGTGTGATATGTGACGCGCTTCCGAGTACACAGGACACTGAAGAATGCCACCGAACCGGGCTTGGACCCACCGTTTCAAAAGGAATACAAGTCCAGTTGTTGTCCAAGTTATGGACAGCAAAAGGTTCCGGGGAAAATAACGTTACGGCTTTCCTTTACCGAGTCCTTGAGGCTTTGGCTCGGGCCAGGTGATGCGACTTAGTGTCATCTGATTTGAACCAAGTTTCATCATGATTTTTCGCGTTCTGACAATTTCTCATTAGATTCACCCCAGGGCATTATTCACTTCAAACATTTCAATGTGATATAAAGACGAGGCAGGGCGGAGCGTCTCGAAGCACTTCGAAGACCAAGAAACCCGTCATGGGGCGTATTGTCCACTTTCTTCTCACCTCCGCACTCGTCGGTTCCGCTGCGGCTTACTCTTTTCCCAACTGTGCTACTCCGCCACTCTCTGGCAATGCTGTTTGTAACACAGCTTTGGATCCTGTCACTCGTGCAACGGCTCTGATCGACTTGTTTACGGTACCGGAGTTGATTAGCAACACAATCAACACCTCTCCCGGTGTGGATCGTCTCGGTCTGCCAGCCTACCAATGGTGGTCCGAAGCACTGGTGAGTTATATCAGTGTGTCTCGATGACTATTGCCCACTCGTTCGTTCATAGCACGGCGTTGGGTACAGTCCTGGAGTGTACTTCTCTGCGTCCGGAGAGTTCAGTTCCTCTACTTCGTTCCCTCAGCCGATTCTCATGGGAGCCGCTTTTGATGATGAACTCATCAACTCTGTCGCTGGTATTATCGGAATGGAGGCACGCGCGCTCAACAATTTTGGTCATGCCGGTCTCGACTTCTTCACTCCAAATATCAACCCATTCAAGGATCCAAGGTGGGGTCGCGGACAGGAAACCCCAGGCGAAGACGCCTTGCACTTGTCAAACTACGTGTACAACCTTGTTGTCGGGCTTCAAGGTGGTCTTGACCCCCGTCCTTACTACCAAGTTGTCGCAACGTGCAAGCATTTCGCGGGCTATGACCTGGAAAACTGGGACGGAAACATTCGTAACAGGTTCAACGCAGTGATCGCAACACAGGATTTGAGCGAGTATTACTTGCCTCCTTTCCAAACTTGCCTCCGTGATGCCAAGGCTGGTGCGGCCATGTAAGTTACGCTAGCAAGTATATCAGGCATGATCCACTGACAGACTTTGTGGATAAAGGTGCAGCTACAACGCTGTAAACGGTATTCCATCGTGCGCAGACACTTACCTTCTTCAAGACATCCTTCGAGATTTCTGGGGGTTTGAACAAGACCGCTGGGTAAGCTTCTACTCTGATGACGTTAGGGGGATACCTGATAGCGTCTGAATTAAGGTTGTTTCTGATTGTGACGCAGTTTGTGCGTTCTTTGATGGAACCTACCAGAATGAGATTCTCTGACGATTTTTCCAGCTGATATCTATAATTCACACAAGTATACCGTGACACCTCAGCAAGCTGCCGCTGATGCGTTGATTGCTGGTACCGATGTCGACTGCGGCAATTTCTACAGCGTATGGCTTCCAACGGCCTACAACCAGTCTCTGATCACGGACGCCCAGCTTAGGACCGCTCTGACCCGCCAGTATGCATCTCTCGTTCGGTGAGTACATCGTGGTGCCTTTATTCTGGTACTTACGTGTGGCAACGTCTACCCACCATCAGCCTCGGTTACTTTGACCCTGCTGAAGGGCAGTCTTATCGCTCGTACAACTGGAATAACGTGAACACACCCAATGCTCAGAAACTCGCGTATCAAGCTGCAGTGGAGGGTATGGTCCTTTTGAAGAACGACGGCACTCTACCTCTCTCCGGAAATGTCAAGACCATCGCTCTCATTGGTCCCTGGGCGAACGCTACAATTCAAATGCAGGCCAACTATCGAGGTACCGCTCCCTACCTCATCAGCCCCCTCATGGGAGCGGTGCAACACGGGTACAACGTCGAATACGTCATGGGCACAAGTATCAGCACAACCAGCACGGACGGCTTTGCGGCTGCTGTTACGGCTGCTAAGGCGGCAGATGCTGTCATCTACGCCGGAGGCATGGACCTGTCGGTTGAAGACGAAGCCAATGACCGTCTCGACATCACTTGGCCGGGTAACCAACTCGATTTGATCGCTGAGCTCCAAGCTGTTGGGAAGCCCCTTGTTGTCGCCCAGTTTGGTGGTGGACAAGTAGACAACACAGCGTTGAAGGGCGCGGCATCCGTGATTATTTCCTAATGGCTAAGTTCGTAGACTAATGTCATTGCCAGGTCAATGCAATTATATGGGGTGGATACCCGGGTCAGAGTGGAGGACAAGCTTTGTTCGACATTCTTACCAGCACGGTCGCACCTGCTGGTCGTCTCCCAGTTACACAATACCCCGCCGACTACGTCAATGAAATCCCAATGACGGACATGAGCTTGCGTCCCCACGGAACGAGCCCTGGTCGTACCTACAAGTGGTATACTGGCACTCCGGTTTATCCCTTCAGGTACAGCGAGCACTATACGGCATTTGGTTTTGGGTGGTCCAGGGCACCCGCAAACACCTACAATATCCAACAACTCGTCAACGCTGGCCAAGGGGCCACCTACATTGATACCGCCGCATTCGACACCCTTGCCATCGACGTGACCAACACTGGTAAAGGTAGGTCGACTTCTCACCATTTCGTACATCAGCACGCTGATATGTTTTTTTTGCTCTAGTGACGTCTGACTATGTCGCGTTGCTGTTTGCCAGCGGTCAATACGGGCCTACGCCGTACCCCAACAAGTCCCTCGTCACTTACGCTCGACTTCACAGCATCACGCCTGGGAGCACCTCGACTGCCACGTTGCCTATCACTCTCGGCGCCCTTGCCAGAGCAGACGCGAATGGGAACTTTTGGCTTTATCCTGGCACTTACACGCTCGTCCTCGACACGACAGGCGCATTGACCCATGAGTTCACGTTGACGGGTGATGCTGCTCAGCTGACTCGCTTCCCTCAAAATCCTGCATAACTGCGGAAACAAGACTGTGGTGACGTGATGGGGCCATCTTGGTGTCTTGGTTTTTCAGGTAGTGCAGTTGGTTCATGATGCACTCGACTGCAGATACCTGGGTCAATGCATTGACTTGGATATCATTTGGGATAATGATAATTGACATCTCATCACTGTTCTTGGAGTTCTGATGTAACAGACTATTATTTTATCCTTGTGCTCTAGGTAGTATGGTTGGTTCATGTGATGCAAGTACAATATTCAGATCTTCATGATGGTTCTCGATGGTTCATCAGTCAAATAGTACTTAGACAAATTAAGAATGTTAGAAGATGTTCTGTATGAAATGGTGTATGTTGAGCAATATATATATATATAGCTGCAAGTCCCTAGTTCAGTATATAGATCAGCCAAGTCAGAACATGCAATTACACCATAGAAGTGCATGATACATGATGGAAAGGTGGGATTTTTGAATGAAGAAGTGGATACTTGAAGATGACCTTAAGTACTTGACAGACCACATAGCTTGCATGCAAAATTCTTACTATGCATGGTCCAGGCTTCCCATTGAATTCTCAACTTGTCCATCCAAGCATACTCTATAACAGTTCTAGTACAAGCTACATCACTGATCTCTCATCCATGGATGCACCCCATTGAATACCAGCTGGAATTTCAATCAACTACATCCAGAAGATCAAAACAAAACTGGTTGTGGAAACTACTGATACAGGTATGTCAGATTGGAACACTGCAAAATACTGGCTAGGAATGGGAATATTTAGACATATCTGAACACTTTATGGAATGCTTTTGAGACTTTTTTTCTTAGGCTAACAGGTTCCTTGACACTAGCTGGCTCAGTGGTTGTAGGGAGGGATTTGGTTACAGTGGAATGCACTATACAATATGGTCAATATTTGAAAATATCTTGAGGTTTAATATAATCTACCTGGAGTAGTAATTGGCTCAGCATTTGTGAGAGAAGTCTTTGTTAACATAGGATGCTCTATGAAATTGAAATTAATAATGTGAAAAATCTTAAATATGAACCTACCCAAAGGATACTTCCAAACAATTTTGATGATTTCATTGCACAATGATTGGCAATCTTCTCCACATGACTCAATGGCTTTCTTGACAGCTGATGTGACAACTTCAGGATGTGAGGATTTGATAAACTGCTCAAAGGAGGCAACAAGATGATGGTTTTCATTCCTGGCCCTATGCCAAGAATAGAATGAATGAACCAAGATTATAAGAACAGCTAAATGTATAATTAGTAAAACAAAAAGGTATGATAGCAACATGTTGATCTTACAAGCCGAGAGAATGCAGGCTTGATTGGTGTAGGAACCTTGGCACTATAATTATGTACATTATTTGAAAAAAGAAATTTGATAAGGAAAAAACCAACCAATTGCATAAGTGATTTCTGAATACAATCCACTTTGAATGCATTAAACTGGAAATATATTAGATATCAAAATAAGAGACAAAAGCCACATGGCTAGACCATGAAGTACCTACATGCTAGATAAATGTTAAAGAACTGGAACTGAAGAAATTATGTAAAATACACATACCAGCTAATTGGATTGATTACATATGTGGTTAAAATTGAGTTCATATAAGAATGCTGAGAACATAAAGCGGACTTACCCACTATCAGCACACAGGTCAGCACACAGAGACACCAGACACCAGGAATGTAATGTGAGTGAGCATGGATGCAAGGACACCAACACCACAGGCATAGCAACTTACAAGCTGTCAGCACACCAGGAATGGCATGTGAGTGAGCATGGATGCAAGGACACCAATACCACAGGCACAGCAACTTACATCCTGTCAGCACACCAGGAATGGAATATGAGTGAGCATGGATACATGGACACCAACACTACAGGCACAGCAACTTACAAGCTCTCAGCACACCAGGAATGGAATGTGAGTGAGCATGGATGCAAGGACTGTTGAAAGGACGCGTACTTACAGTCACGTGACCTTATATTAAGTAAGCATTACAAAGCGTATATAAGACTCTGCTGAGTCTGAATATAATATATCTCTCTTGATCTGCTACCGCTATCATCTCTGAGAACCCTTCACCCCCAAGGTAAGTACCCTATGACCGATTCCTAGGAATCCAGTGCGGCAACGCCGGATTCCCGCTATTGCAACAAGGACACCAACACCACAGGCACAGTAACTTACATACTGTCAGCACACCAGGAATGGAATGTGAGTGAGCATAGATACATACATGGACACCAACACCACAGGCACAGTGACTCACATGCTGTCAGCACACCAGGAATGGAATGTGAGTGAATATGGATACAAGCATACCAACACCACAGGCACAGCAACTTACAGCCTGTCAGCACACCAGGAAATTAATCTGAGTGAGCATGGATACAAACACAGCAGGCACAGCAACAACTTACAACCTATGTACAGTATGTGAAGCCAATGTGATGAGATATCTATTGAGTAACTGTCATGCTTACCACCAGGTGTGGAAACCAGACAGCCAATTTTGCTTGAGATACCCAACCCTTTTTCCCATGAGCTTCATACCATATGCATGTCTTTACTCTCCAACAATTGCAGTAATACTCTAAAGTGAGCTTTGTCAAATACTGTTGTAAGATGGATAATTAACCACCACTTTCCTGCTTACTGCATACTGGACACAAATCTGCAGGTTGACCTGCTGAGCAGAAACCAATAGTGTTTCCAACACCTCATCATGCAGTGCCTCTGCAGTGCATTCTATGAGTGCAGTACAATCTGCCTCCTCTTTCTCCACCCCTTCAACCATATAGTTTAATTTGACACCATTACCAACAATTATTCACTACTCACCACCAATGCACACAAAGTTCCTTGGAGGAAACTCTTTTTCCTGCAACATCCCATAGTAGTTATTATCCTGAAAAATCTGTTTTGCAACCATTGGAGCCATAGCTACTGCTGCTTGTATCCCCTTGCCTTGCTCTCAAAGCTTACCAAAGGCAACTGTATAGAGTGCATCAAATTTCGTGAAGATGGCAATTACTGGCACTGCTACCAAGCTCAGTACACCACTTTGACCACATATTTTTCTTACCCTTCCCAGTACCACACTGTGAGAAAAATATTTCCTCTGCCACAGTAATTGGCCTGGAATCTTCATTCATCGGAATGTAATACCTATGTTGAACAACATCAGCACATTCACCAAGTGATGTTAATATGTGACTTGGACCATATAGCATGCAACCGCCTGGTTAGCCTCTGCACCTTCGCACATTCTTCAATGAATGATTGAATCTTCTTGAGTTCTTCCTCGCCACCAGCCTCGAAACCACGGGAATTGTGGAAAACAAAACGGTCGTTGCTTTCGAATGAAATTTCGTGCTCGATGTCGTGCTCGCCACGCTGCCTCTCATTGTCCGGGATCCCGTGTGGTGAAATATGTGAAGACTCACCCCTTCGGTTCCCTTCACAACGGTGTCGACCTTAAAGGATCGGTGAGTGGACAATACACCATTTATGAAAAAGTAGAATCCATGGTAACCTTTTCACCATTCCGATCACGAACGATTGGGGATTCGGTCATCTTACAGACCCTCTGTAGGAGCGTAGTTTTACCAGCATTGGCTCGTCCGATAACGAGGATCCGAAATCGCGGGAACTTCCCCCCGACAGTAGCAGCACGGTCGGACATAGCTCGAGTGTGGCGGAAGTCGATGAGATTATGGGATGGGTCGGGGATGTGAGGAGCGAAGGGAGAGGCGAAGGGAGACTGGATACTGTAGACACGGTGATAGAACGTGGACGCAGCTGTCCAAATGGGTCTTGGACGGCGTCCCGCCGTCGGCGTGCATGGGCACGAGTTGGTCGTAGCCCTATCAGGACATATGAGATCAGAGCGGAAGCATGCGGCGACCTCGTGCTTGGTGCCCACTCGCAAATCCAGTGCTTCGGAAATGCACTGTCCTCCGCCAGAGATACGATCATATGCAGCTGCAGGTCATTAGGAAGTTTGTTACAAAACTTTCAAAGGGAGGAAACCAGCTACTTGCACGACTCTCACCTGTGGGCGTTTGATTGCGGAATTGCACTAGAATAACCTTGGCTGCCTCGTGTAACCCACTCGGCGATATGAAATGAGCTGCTACCGCGAGATAAGCCACGAGGTGTTCCTGTCAGACAGAATATGAGGATGATGTTGATGTTGATAGAAGACGCCGCACGATGTGGAGCATGGTCAAAGGGTATATGGGAATCTTCCGAACCTTGTCAAACCTCATTACAGAGCCCGTCTTATAGAAATCCCCTACGCTGGGGTAACCAACGGGTGCGAAGGCAATCAAAGTATTCAAGTCAGGAGTCAATGTTCAACTTGATAGTTCGCAAGTCGAAGTCGATTACGTAAATCTACATCCAGCTCAGAGCTGCCTTGACTCTTGAGCTCATGATTTCGACCGCTCCCGATTCCTTCAATTCCTCATCACAGGCAGTTAAAAAACCAGCCAAGTCCAAACTTGGTGCTCCTTCTCAGCTTTCGCAATCAAGTCGCAAAGGAAAACGAACATGGAGAAAGAACATTGATATCCAGCCGGTCGAAGAAGGGCTAGAGAGCCTTCGAGCAGAGGAGCGGGTCGTTGGGTGAGTGAGATCCAGTGGGGCCATCCAATTCTACCCGCTAACTGTATTGCGCAGCTCAATATTACAAAAACAAACGGACGACCAACTGTTCGTTGTCGATACCAAGGGTGACGACCAAGGTGCGTTTGCGATTGACATCCTTTCTCTACATTCCCGACCCATGTTGAATCTCAACTCCAGTTCGAAAATCGTTGCCTCGATATTCAAAGTCGCAACTGATGTCCACTAAAATTCTCTCGCAACGGTCTGCCGTGCCTGCTGTCGTATCACGCGCAATGAAGTCGTCCGCAATGAAGATTTCTCGCGCAGACAAGGAGAGACTGCTACGGATTGGGAAGCGTCCCCGAAGAGGGCCGTTCAATGCCATCATGGATCCTACCGAATTTGGTGCAGGAAGTGCTACCATCGACGTCTCCCATGCCGTCAAGCATAGTGGAGGACACGACCTATGGGACGTACCGGTTGTCGAAGAAATTGTACCAAGCGGACTAGAGGCCGTTCAAAAACGCACGATCAAGGTAGGGTAACTGTCTCACTCCTGGTTATCGAGTTACGAACGTGATGACAGCGACCCGATGTCGACCACCCCCGAGATGTAATCGACGTGCCTGCCGTGTCTGTTCCCCATCCAGGCGCCTCTTACAATCCACCAGTACAGGCACACGAAGAACTCCTCATGGAAGCATACAAAGTCGAGCAACGGAGACAAGATGAGGCTGATCGTCTCCTGGAGGCTCGAAAGAAAATAGAAGAGGCCTGCGCATTCGCTGCCGATGGCAAAATGGAAGGTGTGCCCGCTGGGATGGTTATTGACCAGATCAAGGATGATGAAGAGACCGTCGCCAACACGCTCGCTGTTGTACCAAAAAGACTACCTACGAAGAAAACCAAACAACAGCGTGCCCGCATCGCGAAGCAGAAAGCAGAGGTTCGTGTCAGAAAGTCCTCATCATGACATTGACTCACAATAGTGACCAAAGAAACACGCATTGGCCGAGAGAGCCCTCCGAAAACGCTTGCTCAACTCGATCAACCAAGTCAAGGCATTCCGTACCGAAGTTTTTAAGCTCACGAATGCCCAACAGCAAGCTCGTCTAGCACGACAACTCGCGTTTCGACTGAAACTACGAAAAGGCCTTGCTGGCCAAAGACTTGGAAAGCATCGGGTTCCGGAAAACGATATCGAAGTGCAAATTGGAGAGGATCTGAGCGAGAGCCTCAGGAACCTCAAGGTACGGGACCGGTGATTATGAATATATGTCCTTCTGCTGATGCAGTATTGGGTTAGCCTGAAGGAAACTTGTTCCGCGATCGTTTTGTGAGCCTTCAACAACGCGCACTGATTGAGCCACGTGTTCCTGTACTGTGAGAAGTGCTTTGTTTCTCCCGTGGGCTCCCGCTAAGATACCATTTTGTAGACCGACAAGACGCAAAGCAAAGCCGAAGGAGTACGAGAAGCATCCATGGAAACGTTTCGAGTAGTTATACCGACTCATGTTTCTCGTTACCAAAAAAAAAAAGACCCATTCAGCGGTAGAATAAAAATCTATGGACACTGTGGGAGTTGAACCCACGACCTCACGCAATGTTCGATGCGAAGCGTGCGCGCTACCAACTGTGCCAAGTGCCCTCGCAAAATGGAGCTGAGGGGCTAATCATGACCAATTCGGAAATGTGTCACTCTCCTAACACGCGCCGCGCATCCTTTGCATTGTCGCCAACATGATGGACGTTGACCCGATCGATTCTGAAATGGCGAACCAACATACACAACAACCACGACGACGACAAGCTCGTCCCGTCGACGATGCCCACCCCTTTGATCTCGACGCCTATATCTCGAGTTACACAGGCAAGTCCAGTCACGACCCCGACGTCGTAGTCATGCTCATGGACCGTAAACAGGCCGGACAACTGTAGACAGATTGCTCACCATCACCACCTCTTGTCCCTCCATCGCCCCACAAGCGCTGAAACTCGCGTTCAACCACATTTACCGTCTTCGTGATACCTCGCTCGTCCAGGCGGCCTTAGCGGCATACGCGAGCGCCGCAACATATCCTGATGGCCAAGGATTACCACCCCCCGGGGACGTCGTGGTCGTGGATGCTGCATGGGTCGAAGAAGTAACCAAAAAGAACCTGGCCGAACGGACGAAATTGGAGGTCGAGCTCAAGTCGTATACAAACAACATGATCAAGGAGAGCATACGGGTGCGTTGGATGTGTTTCCGTGCGCGACAGGACAGTCGTTCACGATGTCACAGATGGCGCATAGAGATCTAGGAGAGCACTACCGTGCCACTGGCGACTTTGCTTCGGCATTGAAACATCTGACGAAATCGCGCGAATTTTGTTCGACCAGTCAGCACGTACTGGATATGTGTCTTTCGGTCCTCGAGGTGTGTTGTACTATTACAAGCTTTGCCGTGTCCGTGGAGATGATCGCTCGCGTCTTTAGCTCGTGATAGAGCAACGAAACTATTCGCATATTTCGTCGTATATTTACAAGGCAGACGCAGCCTTGGAAAGTACAGCAGCAGCAACATCTGGTAGTGCAGAGGGCCCAGCGACTGCTGTCTCGGCTCAATCCACGTCCAAGAAACCAAGCCCTGAGCGCGAGCAGGTGCAATCAAAACTCGATTTTGCCATGGCTCTGTCGTATCTTGGACAGGGTAATTACGAGAAAGCGGCATCCCTATTCTTACGACTCGGTTCCCCAGACCAACTCGGCGATTGGGTTGGCAAGGTGGGGCTGCAATTTTGTAGTTTGTATGCATGACTGAGGTCCCCAATCACATAGCTCGTTGCACCGGGTGATATTGCTATCTACGGTACCCTCTGTGCACTTGCGAGCCTGTCTCGCTCTGCTATCAAGGCGCAGCTTCTCCAAAACCCTGTTTTCTCCGCATACATCGAGCAAGAACCATACGTTCGTGACGTTATACAAGCATACATGTCTAGCGATTTCAAAACGACATTGGATATCCTCTCCAAATATTCGGTGAGATCCTCCCCTTTTTGATACTACAATTATTTCTGCTTATTTTATTTGCGCTGGCCTGTGTCTGGAATAGACGAGACATTACATAGACATACACCTTGGAGCCCACGTGAATGAGGTCACTCAACATTTGAGACAAACGGCCGTCGTACTCTACTTCCAGCCATTCGAGACAATTCGCTTTGACCGCATGGCAGCGGCGTTTGGTTGGAGCATTGAGGAGGTCGAACGGGAAGTCGTCGCACTCATCCAGATTGGCCAAATCCAGGGACGCGTGGACAGCCAGAACAAGGTAATGACTCATTTGATCACGACACCGGCGAGCTTGCGTAATCCATCCATTTCCTCCTGTATAGATCCTCAGGGCAAAGAAGACGGACCATCGCGCGGAACTGTTTGAGCATGCTATGAAGACGGCGTTGGATATTCAGAGCACTAATCGAAAATTGCTTTTGCGAATGCGTCTGTGAGTCGGCATGTTTTAGTGGGTTTTCTCTTGACTCATTGCGTCTGTGTAGACAACAAACAGACTTGGTGGTCAAGAGCCCCAAGATAACGTTGAAACGAGACCAAACCCAGAACCTGCTTGACTCTCCCATGGCCATCGCAGATCTCAGTTGAGAAGGAAAGACTACTTCGCCTCCCTATTGTGTCATACAGCGAAAGAGATGCGTTATCAGCATGTGTAACGAGATACAACAAATGTATAATTTACAGCTACGGGTCCCCAAAATACTCGTTCACCAGTGCCTCTTTCTGTAGTTTGAGCAGTACACCTTCCATTTCCTCTCTCGTTGGCATTTTGGGTGGTAAGAGGTCCTTTGTTGACAGGAACGAAATGTGCGACGCTGCCAGCTGAGCGTGGGCTTGCATCGAAGTTGGTGCAGGGGTTGGTATGACTGGCTGTTGGGTCACATCTGTCTTTGAAGACTTGGGCCGTTTGGCGGTTTCTAGTGGTGGGTCCTCCTCACTTGCCGTGTTGGCATCACCATCCGCTTTCCGCTTTGCACCACTGGTCGTTGACGAGGCATCAGGCAGTGGATCGGATGGTGCGGACTGCTTGGGACATCGAGGAAGGTCGGGTATGGAATCGTCCGCCGGGATCTCAAGCGCCTCACGAATACGCCGCTGTGCCTCCCGCCATTCTGCCTCCTCTGCCTCCCGCTCATAGTCGATCAACTCATTCCCCGACTGTGTCTCATCCAAATCGCCAAAGTACGCTGGCCCTTGATGCATAAACTTTTTGTAGTAAGCCAGAGCTTGGTTTTCTTCTTCCTCCTCCTTTTTCCGACTTTGGAAGAGTTCGCGGACGCCCGGAAGTTCTTTGGCGCGACCAAAGTATCTAGTTAGGATTACAAGCAAAGTGAGATGGATAGTGGAGGAAAGGGACGGGGAGAGGGGACGTACTTGTAGCCTTTGGTACCAGGTACTTCCTTCCCATCGTCGTCCAGCATGGCGACATTCCGTCTGTAATTCGCACCTCCGAGCGAGATAATTTGGTTCTCCCAATGCCGTTTTTCGCGCAAGAGCTTGTTGATCTCGTCATTTAAATCTCGTACTTCATAGTCGGTCAGACCAGCTGTACAGATGTGAGTCGAACAGAACCAAACACAAGTCGAGTGAGGACGTACAATCCTGGATCTTGGACACCTTTCTGCTAATCTCGCGGAGGATCTCTCCTCTCCAGCGTTCGCATTCACGCAGGCTTTTACATGCGCTAGCCATCTTGGGCCGCTTGTCTGCGCGGGTACCGAGGCCCAGCTCTGCCGCTTGGGCTTCGCGGAAACGATAGAGCATAGACTGTGCCTTTTCTTCATTACGCGCCTATTGACAGTCTCGTCAGCGTCTCTCAATTTCTGGAAGCAAGACATGGACGTACCATGGTGGTGTAGTGGAGGTATGTGGGGAAGATGTGGTCTTGCTGCCTTGAGACGTTTGTTTGGCAAGAGCTTTAGAAACAAACAAAGCCACGTTCCTTTTCAAACACCTTCAAGGCGCGGTACGATGTCGCCTCAATTCTCGGAAGAGGACATTGCAGAAGAACAAGTTCACTTTTCAAACGTCGTCGCTACATTCCAACAATACGCTCAGTACTCGGTAAATCGAACCTCTTTGTTCGAGTTACAGTCAAGTGTTGACTTCTTGACCATACTTTTGTTCGCCACCATTCAGCTGACCGCCAACAATCGTCGCCGAAAGGATCTTTATAGACTTCCTCTCGCAGACAAGGTCTTGCTCGATTCGATAGGTTACAGACGCAAACTCCAGGCGATCGACGCCGCCATCCTCGCCAACGCCGAATTTGTACGTAAAATCGTCGCGAATCCAGAGATATTCGGACATGGTGTTGATGCAGTCGCGGCGGAGGACGGCGGAGTCGAGGGGGACGTGACATTAGAGGATTCGGAGCGACGGCCATCCGGACTCCAGGGACAAGGTAGGATGTGTCGGAATGTACATCGCTTTTCACACATTCTTATAGTTGACCTCTTTTTAGGTGATGATGAACCCCGGGTGCATAACCACTCTCATGACCACCTCAACGGTGCGAAAACAACGGATCCTAGGAGACGGCATGGACAGGGACAAGCGAGGCACATAGCAACTGACTTCGATATGGACAAGTTGAGGAGCACGCTCAAGCAGTTTGTTCGCGATTGGAGTGAAGACGTGCGTGTTTGCATGACTCGCCATCTGTTTGCCATCAGTCATGGATTCGTCACCAGGGCAAGGCTGAGCGTGATTTGTGCTACGAGCCGATGAAAAGTGCCTTGGAGGAATATTTCGAGGGTCGAGACAGGTTCATCTACTTCCTGGTGGGATGGAGTTGTTGCTGACTTCAGCATTCCAGGCGAACGATCCGAGTACTCGTCCCAGGGGCAGGTCTGGGCAGATTGGCATATGACGTAGCGAAGCTTGGTTGAACACAACACTATCCATACTCGAGGCACAAGACTGACCCCGATGCCAGGCTTTGCTTGTCAAGGAAACGAATTTTCTCATTACATGCTTCTCTCCTCGTACCTCATCCTCAACAGGTACGCATCCCAGCTTGCTACAACTGACATCACCTAACGGATGACCAAGGACCGAGTCAATCGGGGAACATACCATATACCCTTACATCCACTCCTTTTCAAACATCCCCTCCAAAGAGGCACTGCTTCGCCCTGTAAAAATCCCTGACGTACTCCCGTCCGATTTGCCACCCGGAGCTGACTTTTCCTTAATAGCTGGTATGAGCTCACCCTCCTTCCGTTTGTATCCCCCCTTCTTACACCCACGCACCAGGCGACTTTGAGGAGATCTATGGTGCTGAAGACACGGATGAGAGCGAGCCGCATGCCGGACAATGGGACGCTGTACTCACCTGTTTTTTCATCGATACCGTAAGGGCCCATCCAGACTTGTCCTGAAACACATTATCCAACTCGGTCCTTGATCTGATCCCAGGCCAAGAACATCGTGAACTATCTTCGTGTCATCCATCGCATCCTCGCGCCTGGTGGCGTTTGGATCAATCTCGGTATATGCGCCTTTTCTTGAAGACCCGTTCGGGCACCGCCTTACTCGTCATGCAGGCCCGCTTTTGTGGCACTTTGAAAACAATAGTACCAACGACCCATCGATAGAGTTGGATCTGGAAGAGGTGAAAGCGTTGGTACGCCGGATGGGCTTTCGGTTGAGCGTGCGTTTGACGTTTCTTCTCTTTCCTTGGCCAACACTTTGGGCTTCGCCACGAGCGTGCCACGTGCCGAGGGTTTGACTGACGTGGATCACTGACAGGACGAGCGGACGATCGAAACCAGTTATACAAGCAACGATCAATCGATGCTCGGATATATCTACAAGGCAGCGTTTTGGAAAGCGACCAAGGAGCCAGATTCCTAGCTATAGTTACCAGACTACAGAGAAATAGAAGATGGTAGACTGACTGTCGTCTGTCTGTCTAACAAAATACAACGGTAGATATTACAGCTCCGAAAAAACGTCTTTGACTCTTAGGGATCTGCCCTTCTATAACCCTGTCTCCCTCTCGCACAACCACACCTGCAAGATGTTCTACCTCTGGCTGGGAGGCGGGTCGGAAGCAGTGTTACTGTAACGTTCACGCATCTCGATGAACACGGGTACTGTACCTGGTCAATGAGGGTAATTCGTGAATGTCCGTAAAGAAACAGTATCATGACAACTTCTCCCTCATACCTTTTCTTTTCCCATTTCTTGAGCCCTGTCCAGCTTTCCTCCTTCCATCAGTCCTTCCTTCAACGCCTGCTTCTTCTCTCTCAATTCCTTACTCCGCCGAATCCCAAACCCATCCTCAAACACCCACCTCACCTCCTCCAAACTTAGCCCGGCCGTCTCTGGGAAACAACACACACAAAAGATGTACCCGAGTAGACAGAGTCCGGCGTAGAATCCAAATGCTCCCGACGGCGTGATCTTGGCCATGAGCGTGAGGTACGTCGAGTTGATAATGAGGTTGGCACCCCAGTTGGAGGCCGTCGCAAGGGAGGTTCCGATGCCGCGAACTAGAAAGAAGGTGGTGTGAGGCAGAATTAGAAGGAAATAAAACGGATCCGCGGAGAGCACGGACGAGATAAAATGGGCTGAGCCGCAGAGAAAAACGTGGTCATGTACACACCTTCCAACCCAAAGAGTTCGCCTTGCTGCCAAGGCACGTTCCCTAGTCCACTCGCATACGATGCGACAAAGATGATCATGGATAGCAACACGATGGCAGACCACGTTTGTGGATAGTGTTCACCTGTGACAAGCACGTTACCCGTGTGTTTGGTCAAGACTAGAGAAAGAGTGTAACGTGTCAACACAGGCAAGCGTCCGAGCAGCGTGAACGTGAACACGCACAATGGAACGCAACGGCGGCCAAGGTCAACCCGACGATCATCCCAGGGGCGGAGTACAACATAATCCGTCTCCGGCCTATGATATCGATCCACCTAAAATGCACCGTGAGCATGGTCGTTCCAAGGTTCGAGCTCCAAAAACAAACTTGAGCGCAATCAGCGTAAACCCAAAGTTAGTCCCAGAAATGATGAGCCCGACTGCCGTCGGTTGATTAAACCCGATCTCCTGAAAAAGAGATGCCGAATAGTATATGAGTGTGTTGAATCCACACAGTTGTTGAAACGCTTGCATGCCACAAGCAACGACTATGGAATGTGACGTAGGTTAAGTCCAGAACCAAACGAACGAAGCAAAGGTCCAAAAAAACATACTCAATGCACGGCGGTTGGCTGGAATCCAGAGCATTGAACCGAGTCGTTGCCAAAAGGTGGTCGAGTTGACGATCTCAATGCTTTGTCGTACGGTCGCATGCAGGACGCTTAGCTAAGATACCAAACGGTCAACTCTGGATGCAATACAATTCGCTGGCTCGCTTACCTTGCGCTCGACTTGTTCCGGGGTAGCTGTCGCGTACACGCGAGCAAGTACCCTATAAGCGGCTTCCATGCTCCCTCTTCGCACCAGAATACGCGCTGTCCACATCTGTGGGTCAGCGTGATGTAAATGACCCGCTATGACATCCAAAACACTCACGTGATTCAGGTAGGAACGCCAACACAGCGAGTTGCAATCCAGCGGGCACCGCACTCAGTCCGACCATCCACCGCCAACCGCCGTTCGCGTTAGCAAAACCAGCGTCGATCCCATACGCAATCACTTGTCCGAAGGTAATCATGACAACATTGAGGACCACCATTCTGCCTCGGAGTCGCGTAGGGGAGAGTTCTTGGATGTAGAGTGGAGCAATACAAGATGCGAGGCCGACACCGATTCCGATCAAGAAGCGGCCTCCAACCTACGATTAAAGCATGGATCATCATTATGTGTGAGACGGGAAGAAGCAAGGGAAGCTCACCATACTCCATACAGTATGGCAGACAGCTTGACCAATGGCACCGCCAATGAAGATGACATCCGCAATGCCGAGGACGAGCCGGCGACCTGTCCAGTCTGACATGGCACCTGCAACAAGACCACCCAGTAGGGCACCCAACGTCGTCGCCGAAGTGATGAATTCCTGTATACATAGTAATATAGCGAAAAACATCAGAAAAGCCCAATAACATAAAAACGTCATCCATAAACTGACCTTTTGCCCATTTGAGAGGACAGGTGGGCCCAAATCGCCCTTGATCGTCACGAGTGCACCAGAGATGACCCCAGTGTCATAGCCTGAGAGTATGACAAGCCTTTAGCACACGCCACCAAACACACCGGCTTTTGAACTGACCAAAAAGTAAACCAGAGATGGTACAACAACAGACGAGAAGCCAGACGAACCAGGTCGTCTGTTCCTCCCCCTCGATCGTGACTGCATATTCTGAAATCTCACCTACCGCCGTACACTGAACAATCTCCTCAAAGGCTACTCGGCCTAGGTCATCGTCATGCGCCGAGTGCTTTTCGTGAGGGTATCCTGGCGACTGAGATGAGTGTGCGTTCTCGACTTTGGGGATCATCGATATCTGCGATGGCATGGTTGAAACCAGTCACGAGTCGTCCGGAACCCGGTGGTTCAAGCTAATTCGGTCCGGGTGATTGCGATTGCCAGCGAGCGGTTTATATCATCTACGCCAGGAATAACCATACTTCTCGTGACGGTCCATCAAAACGTGGCTTCGCATACCAGTGGTCAGCTGTCCAGTGGGGTGATACCCTTGTTCCTGCGGTAAAAAGTTTGGTTTTATGTCGAAGAGCACCCACTAATGCAAATGAGACGAGTGTATGTCGTATGCCAACTTGGAGGAGTGCAGCATTTGAGAAATGAAGCGAGTAGGTAACGTCAGGCGGTCATGGTCGGGCATCACAGAAAGCAACAAACCTGTGGCCATATGACTCAGCCCGATGTATTTTGTAGTGGGTTATTTGAGTATATAAATTCATATAAACCCATTATAAGCAAAGATATTTATTGTGTTGGAGTTCAATCGACATAGTCCGTATTTAGTAGCTTACCTAACACGACTGTTATTTTCCGTTTGTATGTAGCATACAACCTCAGTCGACTACCACGTCAACTGAGGTAAGATATCCTTTATACA